>BMAO01027643.1:0-58213 GCA_019973975.1 Trichonephila clavata | reverse complement strand
ATAGATTCGCCGGTATTTCATAGTAGGCTATATTGTCATCGATATTGGAAATAAACTCAAACACATTTTCTTTACCCGAAAAAAATAATTCTGGCAAAACTCTAAATCCTGCACCTGCTCTTAATTCCGGTATTTCGTTTGGGCACCAGTGTCGTAGTCTCTCCCTACCCCTATGATTATTAACTCCTCTTTGCACATTATCTAAATTCGGGTATGTTGGATTCATAATTAACAACTACTTAATTAATAAACCAATATTATTTATTAAAATCTTTCTTATTATAGAAATACACAATTATTAATCAAACTTTAAGAACAACAAATTACAGTGGAGTGAGATAAGAATTCAATTATGAACGACGGAACACTAACTGAAACTACGGAGAATAACGCATACAATCAAACTACGCATTTATATCTAATTTATGAAAATAACAGACCTGATATCTTTTTAAGGCATGATTCTTTAATACTTGATGGATCTAAAGAGCGGCTTCAATCCTTGATATCTTCAGTTCCGTCCGAACCGAATTAATGAACCTTTTTCTATAATCTTCCTCCGGCGAACAAACTTCACTAGTTAAACTAATCTCTCAGAATCACCTTCTTAATCAACCTCGTAGTTATCTCCTCTATCAAACCACGTAGTCATCCTCTATCACTTCATTTCATTTCTCCCTTTTATATCTTTTTCGAACTCGCTAAACCCGAAACTATCTTGTTTGCATAAGTCCCACTTTTGGCTCTCGGCGGGGATTGGTTAAAATAAATAAAGTCTTTAAAGATGTGAGAGAAGGTTAGTGAAACACGTAAGCACCCGTCACAACTTCAGTTTGCCAGAAGCTGAGCCACTCATAGCTTTTCTGAAAGATGAACACTAATCAAAATATTTCGACAAATAACATTGGTACTGTTATTGACCCCGTTTTTCAACGACTTTTAAATACTTTGAAATCACAAGTATATGCGTCATACTTAAATTTTCATAAATCTATTGTCTCCGCTCTTCCCCAAATTGAACAATAATAAATATTTTTGATAAAAAACTGCATAACTCCTTGTGTTAATTAAATAAAATTTTAATTAAAGATATAATTATTCGATAGAAAATTATTTCCAGTCATAACCGATTCATTTCTTTCAGGATTAAAGTCACTATTGCGTATTTACCATGATAACAAGTCAGATGTTACACATCATATGCGACTACTGTAAGACTCGTTTTTTTCTTTCCTTTTTTTGTCGTTTCGATAAGTAACTGAATCAGAGTATCATCAGGTATGGTTACCATTTTCGACATGTGTGTCACTAATCCTACCAGTGCCGGCTTATACATTGGGCACTTGGGGCGGGTACCCTGGGGCCCAGAAGAGTCTGAAAGTCCCGGATAAGATGGACTCAACCATTTTTTCTTTTTGTAAATTGCAGTCCACCAGTGCCGAAGGGGGGGGGGCTGTGTATCTTTTGAGCCCAGAGACCCGAAATTAGCTGAAATAGGCACTGATCATACTATAAAAAAATACCCAAAAAATTATCAAAAGTTGTAAGAACATGCCAAATGTTACCACTTGATTGATTTCCTCCATTAATATGTTATCAATGGCATCTAGCTCACATTCAATAAGCTTTTATTCTACCTATGTGTTCGTGTCCTGGTCCTGCTAAAGATCTACCATTCAGAGGGGAGGGTACGCGTTAAATCTACCTCACATTAGCATAAAGTAGGAAGAGGCAGAAGGGTCAACAAAGGGATCGTCTCTCGTCAAATGAGTGCTTCAAAACTACAAGGTTTATCGGCATAAACACTCGCGATTCTCTTAAATGCAACGTTAATAAATAATTATTTAACTATAATTAGCCAATTCCCAGTTGGTTCATGTTTTGAATTGGTAAAAAAAAAAGCAATAATGACACATGTCAAATAGTTATCAATAAATCTGAAATACCTCATAAATCACACGCACACACACACGTCTTTTAATTTCACACACACACACACACATATATATATATATATATATATATATATATATATATATTATGGACTCTTTTTTTAAACATACACTAAAAGAAAGGGCATTTGGAACAAAACTTAATCATTGGATTTCAAGTGTAGCTGAGGTAACAGAAATATTTGTAACACCTATTTTTTACAGACATATTTGTTCGACTATTTTGTTGGTTTATTGATTTAGTTATTATCAAACACAGTCGTCATTTTGTTTGTTCGTAGAATTATATGTCCTTTCACACACACACAAATCATTTTTAACCGTCCAATACATACATATATATTATTTATTCAAAATGAAATTCGACGAGTTGAAATTTACTGCTCGAAACAGATGTTTGCTTCTTAAAGCTTATTGCATTTTAACACCTAAAGAGTAGGTGTTACAAATCCGTAGGTCCAGGAAGGGACTGATGTTCTCACAAAAAAATGTTCTCTCTTTTTTTTTTCTTTCTCCAAAACCATACCTCAATCCAAAATTGATACAATGAACATTTATAGGTAAAACTGTAACAAAAACTCATTTTAGATAGTAAAATTTCTCTGGATATTCTGTGAAGCAAATGAGTAAATATCTTGCATTTTTTTTATCGACAAACGCTGAAGCAGTGGTCTTCAAACTGTGATCCACGGAACTCTGGGGTTATTCGAGGCATACCCAGAGGTTCAACGTGTCAAAATAGAAACTTGATAAAAAAATTATTAATGTCTATGCAAAAATGGGTTCACGTTCGTTCTGTATTCATCTTCAAGGCTTAAAAAATGGGATGGGAATTAAGTCAATCGCGATTGACAGGTGGACTACCAAAACATTTTAGGGTGACCTACTGAAGATGTTGCTTATTATATATCGAAATGTTCAAAATTGGCTGACAGTATGCTCACTAAGTCTTCTATTGACTATAACTACAAGAATTAGCTTAAGATGAACATATTTTACTTTTTAATGCATTTTTTGAATTGTTTAATAATATTTGATATTACTATATGTGTGGATATTGTTATTATGTTGATATCGAGCGCACACAAAATTTCTTCAAGGGAGGAGCCATGGTCGAAAGTTCCCCAACTCGTATTATACCTCATTACAACACCTTTTGATTCATCTGATTTTGTCGATTGTGTTAACAAAAACAGTAAAAAATAAATTATTGAATTAATAATTAGCATTAATTAATAAAATAGATTGTTAATCACAAGCTTTAATGAAATTTTACGTTATATATAAATAGAAGTATCATCAATCGAAAAAAAAACTCAAGTGCTTTGGGAGGTGGCCGGACACCCAGGACCCCCCCCCCATGTGCACTGGTATCGTGTGTTTTGCTTTAAACACAGTCTTCAAAGGCGTACGTTTTCTTTTTTTATTGTAGTAAAGAAGTAAATACATATTAAGTTTTTTTATTAAAGTATAATTTTTATTTTTATAATGTAGATTTTTTCCTTTGCTTACCACACCTACGCTACTGGGTGGACTGTAACACCTTGAAAATATCTGAAATAGCCCTTACCCGGGAAAAGTTTTCCCACACTTGGTTTAAACCCTTTTCCTCTTCATAATTTTCTAATATATTATATGTGCAACACATTTATTAACTCATTCATACATATATATCATTCGCTAAATATAAAGTAAAATGCATGTGGAAAGTTTGTATTAGGCTCGTGTAGTCAAAAACTATCTCTATTTTTAGTCTTATTAACGTTTCTATCATATAGCCAGTTTTTAGATATTTTTGTCTCAGAAAAAAGCTACATTTCCTATTAAAATTTTCATTTCTTATTACAAATGTTACTCTTATTTTTCTATCTGTATTGTTAATGAAAATAATGAAAGGTAAAATTAAACTTTAACGCTAAAAACATCTCTCTATTTACAGCAAGAAAATTTTTTAATTTTTCTCTTTCCTCTCAAATTCTCAACTTTTTTTGAAAACTTTTTTAGCGGCGTTAGGCACTTTTTGGTAGGGGAAAATCTTATGGGTTCGCGTCACCGATATGCTCTGACTGGCGCATGCGCAGTGTGTTCTGTTCGCTTTAGACACTTTTTGGATGGATGAAATCTCGTGCGTTCGCGTCACCGACATGCTTATAGCAATATATCTGTAGCTATACAGCTGACGTATAGTGCTGTGTATATCTTATAAGTGAAATTGAATGGATTTAGTGAAAAGTTCAATGTGTATATACTGTGCATTGTTAAAATAGTGTTTTTGTTTGATTATTATTTGAATCGTTTAATTGAAGAATCATTGTGCAGTACAATAAGTGTGAGTACTAAGTAAATATACTAATATTTTAAAGAAAAAAAATAAATAACAGAAAATTATTTTAAATACTCGCATTTATTTTGGCGTTTGAAAAGTTTATATTATTTATTTTCTAATATTGAACCTCTTAAATGCATCACGCAATCCGAATTAGTATTTCACAGTGGCTTAGACGTTTTCTTTCTACCGTGGTAAAACAGACATCTGGTTGTTGAATCATAATTTTATCGTGGATTTTGAAATTAAAAACTTTATAAAATCTATTAATAATTCAAGATTAATGTTTGAAGTTTAAAATATGGTTAAAAAGGCAAAATTATAGTTTATTACCTTATATCCTTAAAATCTTTAGTTTGAAATAATAAAAATGGCTCAGACTTTAATTTCATTAAATATTTTATTTTATTTAAAAATTAATATTTCAAAATCATTATTTATTAATTTAAATTTCAAAAATAAAATATATGCTTTTCTATTTTTTGCAAAATGATTATATATAATTTTATATCATTCGATTTTATAATTAGAAACTTACGAAAAATTTTATAATTTATTTTAAATATCTGTTTTTTATATTTCCTTAGGTCTTTAATATTTCCCCTTAATTTCTGCTTTGGCAATGACTATTCACAAATCACAGGGAGGTACTTATGATGCTATTGTCTACGAATACGATCGCAAACATCCTAGAGAATTAGTTTACGTAGCTTTAACAAGAGTAGCGAGGATTCAAAGTTTATTTTTGGTTACTCAAGAAAATACTAGCAGCAACTGAAAATTTTGGATTGGTAGAACAGGAACACCTCTAAACTCTTCAGAAATAGATAGACATCATAAAAAGTCAACAAGTCATCGAGAGGATCTAACGTTAGAATTGAAAATGTTACAAAACAATACACTACAAACGGTCACTAAAACTTTTCTAGAATTCATCTCCAACAAGAAAGGATTATCGACATTTTCATTCATTTGTCAAAGTTTCCATGCGCATGGTACTTACCTATAAAACGATGCTATCGTAAAAAAGTCAAATGTTCTGCTTTTGTCGGAAATTCGTATGAAAAACGAAGAACCATTTGATATTCCGAATTTCAACTTTGTTGTAAGTTATGAAAGACCCGAAACTCCAGCAGCAAGATTAGCTATTTATCACATTACTCAAGATACGTCACACTTCATTACTTCACATATGGACATACATACTAAATTCACTAGAAGCATTGGTGTTAATTTTCTGAAATGGGTGAAATATGCGTTGCTCGTTGCGATTCCAGATTGTTACAATACATATTAATGGTTGCCGTTTATATTTCGCCTGGAAAATTTATGAGACAATTTTTCTGCGAAAATTTGATGATTTGTATAAAAGATGGTTCTGAAGTACTCGAAAACAGATTTGGCGAAAAATATGATAATGTACCGATGATTTTAAGTGGAGACTTCAATATTAACTTTGCAGATGATAAAAATCTACTACTAATTGTATTTCTATTTAAAACACAATTTAAATATGTCCAATGATCGAAAACTCAGTACTACAAAATATAAAACGACGATCAATGCGGTTTTTACGCGATACTTAGATAAATTTGAATCAAACATTTTCCTTTCTTACTTTAGTTACTATACGCCTATTGTATCTTTTTAGAACAAAATGAAATGATTGAAAGTACAAAAAGTCTAAGTATATTGTTAAAATTAATGATGACAATGATGCAAACAATTAAAATAATGTTAAAAATCAAGTACATTGAAATTTAAGTAAATACAAAAAATATCCATAAATAATATGATTGTATATTAATTGTTATTTCAATTGAATTGTATTTATATTTTGTCATGATTTTGTACAACCCGTAATATATTTGAGGAATAAAAAACCATATAAACATGCATTTAGTGTTGCTTGGAGTGTCAATAGATGTGAAAACCAGATTGATATTGATAATTTTAATTTAAACATTATGAAATTTCAAGTTTTAATACTAAGAGTTCTAAGTTTTCACTTCTGTCGGCAGTCTCTCTCTCTCTCTCTCTCTCTCTCTCTCTATATATATATATATATATACATAACGGCCAATTTTTTTTCTTCCTTTTTTTCTTCTTTTTTCTTGAACTGCTTAAACAATTTTTTTCAGAGCTATATCACATGAGCTTAACCCCTTCGTGAAAGAAATGCATATTGTTATCCATAATACTTGTTATCTTTTATTTCAGAAAAAGAAATTAGCATAGTTAAAGATTATTCACACGACGTAATCTCGCTACATTGTATCTCTGCAAGCAAGGCCGGATCTACGTATGGGCTAAATGGGCTGCAGCCCAGGGCCCCCAGGTTCTAGGAGGGCCCCGTTCCCGGTTGAAGATAACAAACAGAAAAGATGCTTACAATAAAAATAGTATTACAATAATAAACAAGTAAAAAAATACACACAAATCAAAAATAAAATACCCGAAATACCATATCAAATTTATTTTAGAGAGCAAGAGCAATTTGCTTTTGTTTTTCCGCTCTACCACGGAATACGCGGAAAGTAATAATTATTAATTTCGAAAATCGTTTATATATTTTATGTAAATACCTTAATAAAAATAAATTAAAATAGTATGCTGGTGATTTTCTTTTAGAAACTACACCATAACTGGATGTAAAATGTTTAAACCTCAAGGGAATTTCTTGTTTTTCTCATGATCAGAAACAGCCTGTGAAGTCTAGAAACAATAGTTTTCATCTACCGGACTCATGGCAGTCATGTTATGAGTTCGAGACTAGTTCTGCTGAAGACCGCTGTAGGGGAGCGATGCATGTTAAACTGTCGAGAACTCGAACGTTCTCCAGTATGTGTGGTGTGATAGTTAGGATAAGGGGTGCCAGCTCAGCTATCGTCCTCGTCACTTGACCATGGTTCAAAATTACGAGGTCCATCGCCAAAATCTCCCGTGTATCTGAACAGTGAGACGTTAATATTCACTCACTCACTATTCATCTAATAGCTGAGAAATTAATTTGCCTCATCAAGAACCAATATTTATTTAGAGTTAACTGGATAAAAACCACTGTTGCCAAATTACCTAGGCTAAATTGTTTGAGAGAATTCCTTTTCAAATAGGGTTTTAGCAAAAATATCATTTTATAAAAAACCCTGATGTGATGGGAAAAAATGTAGGTCATTTCCGAAAGCAGCACACTAAATTATATAAAAACATCTGAAAACTTCTTTTTTACTGCTCCAAAACTTTAATTTTGTAGCTCTGTGTAATTAATAGTGTCTGTTAAGTACACTCTATTAATTACAGTCTATTTACAATTATAATTAATACAGTCTATTACACTCTATTATTAATACAGTCTATTAATTACACTCTTTTGTACACTGCGCCGCTCTATGATAGTCTATCATAGAGCGGTGCCGATGAGTATAGAGCATTTATACAAACGTAGTGGCACTATTTCTGTAGCCATTTATTTTTGTGTAGTAATAATTCTAAGTTACAAATTATGCTGATTTGGTGCTGTGTCCTATGCATAATACCTGCAATTAAAAGACACTTGTGTACCTGTTTATTGGTTTCAAGTAAAAAGTAAGTACAAATACACATTTCTAAATTATTTAAGTATGAAGAGTAGGAAGATTAGGATTATTCATGTAGGTTCGTGGCCTAAATCGCGAAGTAATATTTTTATTGATTATATCCTTTCACATAAAATGATTTATTTTCAAAATAAAGATCCAAACAATATATATTCTGTTCCGCTAAGAGAATGCAAAGAACAAAAGAGATCCTTTTCTAATAATCATTTCACTTAAAAAACTTAAAAATGGCCAAGTGCTGGAAAGATCTTGCCTTTGTTATTCAACTAGTATTGGTAGTGTTTCTTATTTGACTTGCAAGCTTTTTTCTGAAACAAATTCTTAATATACAACCGGCTTTTCTGATTGAAAACACGTAACAAGTTGTTTAGAAAATCATGACAATTCTAATGAACGTATAAATTCAATGTTAATTTGGTTGACACGAAAAGAAAATAAGTGTTTTTTAGATAAACAATTACAAGAGCAACTAAGAAAACATACTGAATATTACCGCAGTGTCCTCAAACGTGTTATTGCGGTAGAAAAGTATTTGGCTACAAGATGATTAGCATTTAGAGCAGGGGTACTCAACCTTTTTATTACGCCGGGCCGCATACATCTGACATGTATTTTACACGGGCCGTAACATGAGGATTAATAAAGAGGGGGAAGCTATAAGGTCAAAGACATTTAAAATGTGAAAATTTGGTCAAAATATGAAATCTCATGATTTTGGATCTTATTTTAAAATTACACCAAACACTATCAAACAAAACTCACAAAATATAGGTTTCATTCACTTTTTACCCAGTTACGGGGAAATTTTCAATTTCCGTTAATCAATGATCCCAAACCTCTTGTCTGCATTCTATTGTCATAAAAACTAAGCTGCCAAGTACTTGGATAATTTGATTTTTTTTCTTTTGACAAAGCCTTACATATTTTATAATTTCAGATATTAATTTATCAAATGCAAAATGGTAGCAAAGAGTTTTTATTGAACTACAGACTGAAATCAGTATTATCCGTATAAACTGTTTGTTCTTATTGCGCATTTTTGCTTCAAATTTATTCAAATATTTTTTGATTTTATAAAAAAAAATATCTGAACCAATAACTGAATTCATCAGAGTACATCAGAAGCATTTAAGAAACACTAACAATTTCTGTAATAATTCTTAAGTTTATCATTAACAATTTCATATGTTTGTCAATACATATAATGTATTAAATTTTATGGGATACTTTTGTTACCTCAGCGTTTTTGTGACATTTCCACCCGCAAAATATTTATTACTGTTTCAAAGTTTTTTTTAAGGAAACCAATTTATCTCCTCTCTTTAAATGGATCTTTAAGAATAAGAGCCATTGAAAGATTTGTGTTTGGTAGTAAAGTGACGAGCAAAATTATATTTTGTATATATAACATTTTCACGACAAATCAAACAAGTTATTGATCCATGTTTTGCCCCCCTACGAAATAGTCAAGATCCCAATCGTCTTGAAACAGCAAATATTTTTCAGACATGAGGTTTAGTTAAAAATTAGTTACACCATAAAATGGTCGCTACTGCATTGTTATTTGTTATCACTAACCATTACAATTACAAAAAGAAAAAAAAATATTTCACAGTTTGTAACAGCACGAAATCGATAGCAAAATTGATAGATTTGATTGCTTGATTGATATAATTCGCTAAATTTTTAATACATTATTCCTAAATAATTGAATTTGTTATTTCAATTGACCTGGGCCGGGCCACTCAGAATGGTCCGGTGGGCTTCATGCGGCCCATGGGCCACAGGTTGAGTATCGCTGATTTAGAGGTACCGAGGAAGTTTTTGGTTCTCCTCATAATATTAATTTTATGGGTACCCTGTGTGTGTGTGTGTGAAACTACTAGCAGAGTTCGACTCATTCATTCGTGAATATATTGAACTGTGAGAATTACGACCACAATCGTTAATATATCGTACTTAACTAAAACAATATATGAGATAATAGTTGAAATAATGGGCAAGAAAAACATTAAACAATTATATAACTCAAATAAATAACAATCACACTAAGTACCATACAATAGAGATGGATTCACCAGCAGATTTGTCCCACAATGACTAACTTACTATTATACTGCGATAATGTTTTCGGAGAAAAGTGTATGGAAGATGTGTCTCATTAATTAAGATTACTAGTCACACAGATTTATATTTAATTATCTACAAGAATTTTTAGAAACAAATGAACTGTTATTGGATAATTGTAGGTTACAGTCATATGACAACGCTGCCAATATGTCCGGTCCATATAATGGTGTGCAAGCTCTTCTAAAAGAAAAAAATAAATAAATTCACTAATTATGTAACGTGTGCTGCACATTCTCTTAATCTAGTTGTGCAGAATCAGTTACGGTTGCAGCTGAAATCGTGAACTTCTTTGGTTTAGTACAACAAATATATGTTTGTTTTTCTACTTCGACCTAAACTTCTAAATCGTGAACTTAAACTGAAATTTACCTTAAAAAGATTAAGTCAGACTAGATGGTCTTGTCACTATGATCCTTTTGAAGCCTCAAGAGATAATTAAATATTGTAATATCATGAATATTTTTCAGACATTTAGTGACAATGAAAATAAGAAAATTGCTTTTCAAAAAGAGGCAGAAAATTTATTTAATAAATTAACAAAACTCGAAACTACCATTTTAATTATATTTTGGGAAGAAATTTTAGAAATATTTAATTCAGTTAACAAAAAATAACAGATTCTTGGGGTTTGGACATCTGTGAGGAGAATAAGTTCATTATGTAATGATGGGAGGCTTGGAGGCTGGAAAGCTTGGATGCTGATCGGGTTTGAAGATGGCCCCCAAGACACATGTAATTTGTGTATTCCCCTTGTTTATTGTTTACAGGATTTGGTTGGATTCCTGAATCGGGGGTCCCAGCGCAGGTTGTCAACGATCATGAAAGTTGAATGGACTCATAAATTTGGAGAGAGACTCTCAACTTTTGTAACTTTGCGCTTGGTTCCTGCCCAATGACTAGGCGAGACCGAAGGGCATGCGGATGCAAAAAGGGGTAATTTGCCCTCACTTAAAAACAGGAGCCGAGACAATTCTCGGTAGATTTTGATGTCAATAATGTAAACGAAACACCCAGAATTTAGGAAACTTCACACCGTCCGTGGACCGGGCCAACCTCCCATCACCTCGCTTCCGTTTCAGATAAGTGGAATTTTAACTGTTTGTAATTTGTTTAATCTTAATTTGGTAATGTGGTTTCTGAAATAGAAATAAACTAATTAATTTTAATTTAAAAGCGAGTAATGTCATTAGAGTTGCATTGTCTCAATAACTCATTTTAAGTACTAGCCACTATCATGATGCAGATTAAATTAAATAATCGAACCTGAGTAGTAGTTAGGATGTTAGTTTAAAGAAATTATTAGCAGCGCTGCATCAGTAATTAAAAACGTTTATAAGCAATGTACGACTTGTGATCAGCTAAAAAATCAAAGGTGTATCAAGACGCAGCCAAAAAATTAAGTCCTAATGTAGAAACAGAATATAACGATGTGAACTAGAGACGGGTTATTTCAAAATTTGCAGATAAATTCACAGGAAAAGCTGTATGTGGGACAGAAAAATTTAAAAGACACATGATAATTGTGGCGTTAGATAAGGTAATCCTTGATTGAAATAGAAGAAGAGTAGTATATATATGCAGAATATAGTAAGAAATTAAAATTTTTGATGGATTTGCAAGATCAAAGTAAGGAGAACGTCAACCTGGAGAGTTATTACTGATTACTATTCTGATGTTGTACACCAACATTTAGTAAATGAAGGTGTTCAATTAAAAACTTATCTAAAACTGAGCTAGACCCTACTTGTAGTAATATATTCAACTTAATTTTTGAAAAGAAACTAGTTCAGGGTTTTCCAAATTTGTATACCATTTTAAAGATTTTCCTAACGATCCGTATTACTAGATGTGAAGCGGAGCGTGCGTTCTTTTAAATGCCCTACATAGAAAACAAATATAGGACAACAATGACAAATACTAGGCTTAATTATTAATCACTTCTCTCTATTAATATTGATCTCACCAAAGACTTAAAATGTGATGAGCAAATAAAAGAATATTCAGCATAAAAGTGTAGTAAAGTTTTTTTTGTAAATTATGTTATCGCTTATAACGTATTTAAATTGTTTTGGGGGAAAAAACTAAGTTTTGTATATTTTAAATTTTTCGCACAATAATTTTTTAGGAAAAAAGGCAAATTTTTTAATTATTTAGAGGGCCCTCAGATATCGTTAGCCCAGGGCCCCCAAAGGTCACGGTCCGGCCCTGACTGCAAGTAGCTAACAGGAGTTATGTTACCATTTTTTTGTCGTTTATACAATCTTAAAATTCCTCAATACTTTCTTTTGGCGACCATTTGGCGACATTGTAAAATCCTGGCAACCCATCATAAACGAGTGTCAATAATACGGCAGTGGGGCCTTATTTAATGGAGATACCTAGCTCGCGGCACACACACATTGCGGGTAATGATATCAGAAAATTTTGTTTTGATGGGGAGGGGGAAAAGAGAGCTTGATCCGCTGATTTGTGAACTCTCTCCCCCTCCTTCAATTTCTTTGAAGATAAGCGTGTGATTTTATTCATTGATTAGACTAAGCGGTTGGAGAAAAAAAATATGTGCCTTGAATTAATATTATCACGCTGTTTGACTGGCAGGTACAGATGTACGAGAAAATACAAAGTAGAGAATTTCACCTTCAGCTATTACTGCTGTAAGAATTAGGAAAGGGAAGTATAAATCGAGGCAATAGCGAAAACTGAAGCATTCTCCAGTGATTAGATTCTTAACGCCTTTGATTGCAGATAAATAAAATTCATGCCTTTTACAACCATGCCATTCGGAATACTTGAACTTTTTTTTTGAGAGGATTATTCAACATATTTTGTATTCTTTCATTTTCTATTATTAATGACTATAATTTCCTGTGTTTCTTCAATTCGTTGCACGGTACATTTTTTGATAAGAAATTTAACACGGAATTTGAATACTGTTACTTAAGCAAACTTAATCTTAATTGCATTTGAGTTTTAGACAAACTAAATTTAATATTTTTTTTCGTCCCCCTCCCAAATGTTAAAAACTCTTACATTTTTGGTAAATTCTCCGATGTCTTATTAATAAATGAAAAATACATATTGAGTGACGAGGTATCGTCGTTGTCACTCAATATGTGTATGTACGTCACTCCTGACTAGGACGAGGTGTCATCCCCGTCACTTAACTAAGGTTAAAAAAAAATTAGGAGGCCCGTCATCCCTAGCCCTTGTGCAGCTTTATATTGCGACGTTAAAATGACTCTCACTCAGTCTGCGAAAGCAAGCAAATTGTTTATTTCATGTTTTTTTGTTAATTTAAAGAAATTAATTAAGTTTTTAAACACAAGTTTTCTAGTTCTTTCATGCAATGAATATAATTTTTAGTTGAAAAGTTTTTCATTATGATGAGGGGCTGGCAGGCAATGGAGTTGGCCCCCAAATAATCAGTAATTTGTATATCCCCCTTGTTTACAGGATGTGGTCGGAATTCCTTAGATGAGGGACCGGCACCGGGTGTGCAGGGTTTGTCAACGGGTACGCAGGGTGAAGGGACCCATAAATTTAATTAAAAATGCAACTTTTGTAACTTTGCGCTTGGTGACTGTCCAATGACGCGGCTTGGACAAAGTGTGCGTAGGCACAATTGTTGGGATTTGCCCTTCCTTAAAAGGGCGCTGAGTGACAATTTTCGGCAGATTCTCACTCACTAAAATGCTTTTTTTATTTTCAAATTTTAGGCCAAACTTTAGGTTTCCTTGTCCGGTGGACAATGGCAGCCTCCATTACCTCGCCTCCGTTTCAGATAAGTGAAATTCTTAATGTTTGTCCATAGTTCTCTTATTCTTCAATTTTAATAGTGCTTAATCTAAATGCTAAATTTTGTAATGTATTCTAATTGTAATAAACTAATTTAATTTAATTTTATTCCGAGTAATTTCATTAGTTTTGCGTTGTCTCAATAATTCATTTGAAGTACTAGCCACTATGTTGATGCGGACTAAGTTAAATAAGCGAACCTGGGTAGTTTTTAAGATGATAGTTAAATTCAGCAGAAACTTAAAGTAAAATTAGTCAGCGCCTCATCAATTATATACTTTGCTCATTTGTAGAATTATTGGAAGAATTTTAATAAGACAAAATGATTAAAATTTCTTTTCATCTGAAACGCCTAATGCCTTCAAATGTAGCTCTATTTTTCATTTTATTCTAACTAGTAATATATACTTAATAATTACTTATTTAAATGTTTATTAAATTAAAAATAACTCTTAATTTAATTTTTTTTATCAAAATTCGATTTTTTTTAAAATTAAAAACAGTTGCTGAAAAAAAAAATACTTCCTCTTAACAACTCGTTTATATTTTAGAGTTATTAACTTGTTTTCTATGTATTTCTCGATTTGAAAGAAATTTCCTTTTCTTTTATCTATTGAATATTTTGCAATCATTGTAACAAGTTTCAAAATTTCTGTTTACTCATAGGATCTACCATAGTAATGAATAAACACGTGCAATGGACTAAATTCATGTGACGTCACAATCACGTGACATAGAATATTACTGGGAAAAAATGAAAAAAAAGCACTTTTGAGAAGTATTCACTACAAAAATTGAAAAATATCTTAATTTACTACAGCTTCATAAATGTTTACACTAAATGATGTGAATCAAGTACCACTTTCAAACATTAGAAATCAAAATGATCAATTACCATTTGCAAAATTACGCGTAAAAAAATTGTGCATCATTTTGAAAGTCTTTATTCGCAGCATTATTTCAGGCAAAACATATAATATATCAAGAATTTAATTCCAAATATGGTAAAAAATTAAGGCATTAAGGTTTTAAAACTAAAATGTGTATAATAGAATATATTTGGGTCTATATATTTGAAATAAAAGCCTTGCTCACAACTACATGATCAAAATAAAATAGACATTTTTGAATCCATAGTTCTTTTACAAAAAAATAAAAATTGTAATATATTTGTGTGGTATTGTTAACACATCTATTTTTCAGAGTTTGACTGTGTGGTATAAACCTACCACAGAGAGAGAGAGAGATGTGAAATTTTTTTTTACTATTTATAATAAATATGCATTTATATTGGTGTTTGCACTAAATGTAGAAGATTTATAATTATTGATTAGATTTATTTTATATCATTTTATTTATGTTTACATAAATATAAAAGACTCACGTATATTGATATTATCCTGCTTATAAGTCCTGAATAAATTTGTTGCATAAGTTACTTACCAATATTAAATCAAGAAAAGTATTTGGATCAATTTTATATTAATCGCGAAGAGAAATACAGAAAATCTTTTACAAAATTATTGTTAAGGCGTTAATTAACCAAAATCACGGATAATTTTGAGAAAAGATTGCCCTGGTAAAAGAATGCTATAATTAGTTAATTAACTTTCTTGTAAGTAGTATAAACTGTGATTTTGATTAGAATGGGACTCAATTTATTCATAATAAATTTTGGTAACTTGTTGATGTAATAATGATTTTAATGTTTATTACAAGTAATATATTTTCAAACGATAAATTTCAGAGAGAATTCTGTATCCTTTTATCTTATGTCGTTTTATCTTCCATTTTTTTTAAAGTATAAATATCATTATATGTAAAGGGATACTTTTCATTCATATTAGTGATAACAAAATAACATAGAGAGACAGAGTACATTTCTTCAAACAAGTTTTAAGTTTGCAAGAAATGGAATTGCAGTATTTAACGTTAAACATAAATACCTGGTCAAGAGACATAACTAGTAGAAATTGTGAATGGAAATTTTGTGTAACTGTTCATCTTACACTATTAAAATTCGAAGGTAAACAAACGTATGTATGTATCTATCTATCTATCTATCTATCTATGTGCGTCTATCTTCTCACGAACAGCACCACGCAGAAAGTCGCGGAAGGTACCAAAAGATCGGGAATTTTCCGGGGAAGCCGTATTGCCTATTTATATTCCGATATTGTAATTAGTTAAAAAGATATTAATTAAAAACCTTAAAACGCCTAATTGTTTTACTCCTGCCGGTTGCTTACTTGGCAGAACTTCCCTTCCGTTTCGGCCGAGCGGTAATCTTACGTTTTCCACCATATTAAAATTGTCATCCGATTTTCGGTGTCGAAATTAGACAAAAAATAATTACAGAATCGGAAAGATCATTTATTTCGCCACGACACGGTATAATTGTTTTTGTAAAATAACGATATTTTCTATTTTTTTCGAATTTTTTAAAATAGTGTTAAAACTGATGCGTTTTTATGAAAATTATTTCTAAATCGTTGGGTATGAATTACTTTTCGTGTTATTAAATCGATATTCTACACTAATTAACTTCAAGCCTTTCTCTTTTAGATCCATTCATTTAAAAAATAAAATTCCCAAAACTTTTTTTTTTATAGAATTTTTAAAAAGTAGTCTTAATTTTTACTTCACATTGAATAACTTCGTCATTTATGAAGGTAATCTCACAAAACCTTTTTTCCGTGTGTACAGTAATATTATCCGTAACATATACGAAGATTGAAAAAATTGCTTCAAAATTACGGTTCCCCTCAATTAAAAATTAAATTCAATTTGAACCGACCATTCATTATTATTGCCTATTTTCTGATCTGTTACTAACCTGCGTGGCGTGATTGGCTAACGCGCCGCTTTCGCGAAGTATCTTAATTCATTCTTATGTCCAGGTTCGAATCTAGCGAATTTCATTTTGTTCGTTTCTGCTTATTTTTCCCACGTAAATTAATTTTACTGATAAATACTTATTTTAACATGATCCTCTGTTATTTTAATGTACTTTTCATTTTTTTTTTTTTTTTTTTTTTTTTGCCTTAAAAAAGGTTTTTTTCTGATTTTTAATCATTCAAAGTAATTTCTATCTTTTTCAACAATTCCTAACAAGAAGCTTTCATTTCTGTTTATTTTTCCCACGTAATTTTTCAGTGCTGCCATTATTTAAGCAAACGGAATGTCACAATTAATTGCTAAATGAATATTTTTAATCAATTTTAATGTAAAAATATTAATAAGTTATAGTTTTGTATTTTATAAATATCGATGAATTTAAAAGAAAATGATTTTTAAAAAGTTCATTGATATTTAGAAACAGTGATTAAAAAAGTAAAATGCCGAAAACTATATGTCACAATTAATTGCTAAATGAGCATTTTTAATCAATTTTATTAAAAATAATTAATAAGTTAGTTTTGTATAATATAATTTTTTCCGCAGATACGTGTTTAAATAATTTTAACACAGAGTGGAATGAAAAACTATAAAATTAAAATTAAAAAATTTAATGTTTTTATCAAATAGTATTTTTTTTTTTTTAATGTTTTTTTCAGTGAATGTTAGCATATAACTAGGTTTTACCCCCAAAGTGGATTTTTAACACTTATATATGTTTAATTAAACATCCAAATGTTTCAAGAGCTATCTGTAGAATTTTTTTTATTAGTATTTATTGATAATGGATTTAAATTAATATATTTTTTTAAAATTAAAATGCATTCAATGCATTTCTGAGATTCATTTAAAATATTTATCAGTATCGAAATTTTTGTTCTCTTTCATAAAACTTATAGTTTACTTTAAAATAATGCGTAATTGCATGAAACTCCCCCCCCCCCACGTGTCAAATATTTCATAAAATTCTCACAATTTTACTTCAAGAATTAAAATAGTAGTGAAATTTTGTAATTTGAAAAATTTATACTTTCTGTTCTTTTTTCAGCATACAACTATTTTTAAAAATGCTACAGTTTCGTTTCCGGGAAAAAACTAAAAAAATTTAATGTTTTTATCAGATAGTATTATTTTCTTTTTGAATGATTTTTTTCAGTGAATGTGTACTTATAACTAGGTTTTTTACATAGTGTTTTTCTTAGCAGTTACAAATGTTTAATCAAACATCCAAACGTTTCAAGAGCTATCTGTAGAATTTTTTTATTATTATTTACAGATAATGTGGATTTAAATTAATATATTTTTTAAAATCAAATGAATATTTCTATTATTTCCTTATTAAATTAATTATTTGTTAATAAAAGGTATATCGCCTATTATTTTGGATAAAAATACGTTCTAGAGCCTGGAATAAATATTTGTCCTCAGTGCCAGCCTAGCGGTAGCTAGACCTTCTACTTCAGTTACACAGTATACCTAAGTAAATAAAGTGAGAATGATAGGTTCGCCTAAGCTAAAACTAGCTTCGGCGGTCAGGAGGTGGTGGGGGGAGGTGGAACATAGTTTCCGTAAACGGAAAACAGCTTTTGCGTTTCGTTCTTCAATCCGAAAAGGGGTTTTCGTTACGTTTAACAGAATGGGGGGGGGGGCGTGGAATTCTTAGAAATCAGGTAGTATCTTCGTTGCGCTATGAGGCAAACGGTACATGAGGTGAGGCTGGTTCATGAAGTTAGATTGAGAGCTAATCGTTGGGTTGTCATGATTGCAGAATGGAAAGTTGCAGAATGGAAAGTCGAGGAAACATTCGCTATTAGGGTGTGGATGGGTTCAACACAAAGTTCTTCGTGGAGAACAGATCTTGGGATGTACCTGTTTATTATGAAGTCTTTGAATATCATTTAATTGTGTGTTACTGGCAGATCCCCAAATGGGGCATGTATACGTTAAGATGGGGCGAAGATAGGTTTTGTAAATAAATATCCGGTTATTTAAAGAGAGTTTGGATTTCCTTCCAATCAGTACGTTCTAGAGAGACATTTTTAAGCTAACTGTAAGTAGCGATTGATTGATTAATGAAAACCTGAAAATTATTTTATTATTTTAGATTCCTAAAAATTATCTATTATTAAAAAATGATGACTTTTTTTTTACTCAAGCATCAAAATATTTTCTTTTATTGTTTAAATTTATTATTTTTTTACTAAAGCAATATTGTTTTCGACATGTCATGAATAGAAAATTGAAGATAAATCTTACATCTGAGAGGAGAGTCAGGGGGAAAATAGATCTACACTCAAATAAGCCACTGTAACACAATGCAGTAGAAAGAGAACTGAAACATGTTTGACATTAGTAAGATCTGGAAGATATTTTTTTTTTCGAAAAAGGGAATTGTAGTGACGTTTATATAAAGGAATCACACACATACCAGGTACTTTGATAAAGGAAGGTGAATTTCCATGGCAGTATGTTATGCATTCGAAACAAATTTTAATAAAACACTCAAAATACTTAAAACAATCATTTAATAATTTCTTCTTTTATAAAGATAATTGCATGAAATATTTTTCCCGTGTGTCGAATATTTCAAAAAATCCTCACAATTTTACTTCAATATTTAAAATAGTAGTGAAATTTGAAAAATTTCTACTTTTCTGTCTTTTTTCAACATACAACTATCTTTAAAAAGGCTATATTTTCGTTTCCGGGACAAAAAATTGCAACGAAAGAACTGAAAACTGAGTGAGTGATTTTTTAATTCGCACTGTTTGCCTATTCCAGGGTTATTGGCGATGGACCTCGAAATTTTCAACCATGGTCAAGTGACGAGGATGACACCTGCGCTTTCACAAATCTCTAATAATTAGAACACCACACCAACGCAAGAACAAATTTCGAAAAAGGGAGTTTTAATGACATAGTTAAAAAAATCACTCACATCGCACGCCCACACAAGTGCTATCGGCCTGAGGGAAACACAAAATTTCCATGAGGGTGAAGTTATTCACTCGGTAAAAGCCCGTACAACGCCTTGCTAAGCGGAGAGGAAAGAAACAAAGAAATCAAAGTAATTCCGGAAAATAATATTGGAAGTGCTGAATTTGTAAAGTTGAGTGAATATTAACGTCCCACTGTTCAGCAACACGAGGCCTTTTAGGGACGGTCCGCGTAATTCTGAACCATGGTCAAGTGACGCGGACGACACCTGAGCTGGCACCCACCTCTCCTAACTACCACACCACACCAACGGGAGGACGTTTGAGCTCTCAACATATTTTACGTGCATCCGGCCCCTACACGGCGGGTCTTCAGTGGAACTAGGATTGAGAATTTGTGAAGAGAAGGGAAAATGTTAAGCAACAAAGCCATAACACGCACTCAAGGGTCATGCACTCACATCGTACGCGTCAAACCCCACAAAAGTGTTGGCGTTAGAATAAAAGGAGGAAATTAACATGGGGATTAAGTTATACCCTCGGTAAAAGCCCGTGCAACGCCGGGCCATGAAAGCTAGTTTATATATATATATATATATATATATAATATATATATATATATATATATATATATATATATATATATATATATAATATATATATATATATATATATATAGTGTTGAATTTCTTCTATCTTATTTGCAATCCTTGTGTTGTAAAAATAAAATGCATTTTCATCAGATAAATATAATGGATATTGTTTATCAATATGAGATTAACAATAGCTTAAAAAAGTAAATTTTAAAATATTTTGTACAAGTTTAACTAATATTTTGGAGCCATCTACTGTTTATAGATAAATAATATTATTATTTTTTATAAATTATATGTAATTCAATAAGGAGAAAAATATATTTAAGACTAAAGATAATTAAATTGAATTTCTAATAATTATTGCACCTTTTCTGATGAAACATTCCCTTAATATTGTATAATAATTTTTAAGAAGTAGATCAACATGTTAAAGGCACTTTATACAAAGACAATTAAAAAAAAGTATTCAATTTGTCATAAAAAATTGTAATGCAAACTTTTATTATAGATCACACTAGCATTAATAACATTAATTTGTGATCGAAGTGTCGCATAACCATGCATTATAATTAGTAACCTAGATATAAAAGTGCAATTTCCAACAGAAAACTATTCAGTTCTGCAAAACATTGTACTAATGAGTAAAATTACAAACACATGTTTATTTAGTGCATTTTTTCCCCCCCAGAAAATTTAAAATTTTTTGCAATTTCTGTTACGATGCTTAATATAACAAGGGCATTTAAGCATTCTGTACACATGCATGGCTGAAGGTAACTCTCTATTAAGTTTAATGTGCTTAAAGAGCACTTGCTATAGTGACTGCAACTTAGATAAATGTATTAAAACAGTTAATACATGTAGAAATAACTCATTATAATCATTTAGTTAATTATTGGACCTGATTATATATATGTACTTTATATGTAATTAAGTAACTAACTCATAATAATGGATAATTGCATTACAATGAATATATCCTGAAAATTATACATTAATATGAATCATTTCTTTAACTAAAAAATTAAATAGTATTTTCTTTTATTACTTTTGACAATCATGTCTAAAAAAAAAAATCGAAACATTTTTGAAGAATAATTTCTAAGTAAATCAGACAGTCAAAGATGGAGAACGTTATTTTATTAGAAACATTTCAAATATCTTTAAATGCTCCATAATATTGTAAAACACATACATATATTTGAAGTATTTATATACAATATATTGTAAAAATAAAATTCATTTTCATCCAGTGACTGTTCCACAGTAAAATAAAATATTCATTCGAATTTTAAGTGTAGGTAGGCAAACTTGATGTAAATATAGTGTTAAAAAAATTCATTTTCATCACAGGATAAATACCATATCAACTCTAATATTTTATGTACAAAATAGGGGGGGGGGGGAAGGCGATGGAAAAAATACTTTTACCAAAAGATAATTATCTACATTTATCTAAAACTTTCATATTACCTAATATTCTATATACACAGGCTTCAGGAAACAAATGTTTTTGCAAGTTTAACATGTACTTCATAAAATAAGATAACAACAAATCATCAAATTAAATTTGATCATTTCTAAAAATTGTTGCCTCTTGCGATGGCATCATTCCTCTTAAGAATATTTTATTTTAATTTAAAGAAAGAAATGGCATCAATTTTTAACAGTAAAGAATAATTATTAATAATTTAGATATCAATAATTTGTAAAATGTAAAAATCAAAGAAAAATGTATTGAATTTTTTTAAACATTCCTATCACAAATTATTATCAATTTGTTTCACTTCAGAATAAATATTTTCTCTTTACTTAGAATTATGAATTAAAATTATAAACAGATATTTTTTTATATTATATACACTTAGCTGACACTATATTTGATAATAATAGTGAGTTCTTTTTAAGGAAATGATACAATTGTTATTCGATAGGGTCAAACAGTTTGAAGTTTTTTAAAAGAAGTTGTATTGATCATATACTGTAAGCCATTCTTCTTCAAAAATATATAATTAATAACTACTAAATTAATTAAGAATTAAAATAACTATTCACTGTGCACCAGGTGGTAGGATCCAACCTAAATAAATATACCAGCTAAAACTATTTGAAGCAGACGAATACCTAATTATATAAATAAATTAGAATAAGACAAAAATTTCTTCAAAGAGTTGTTGAGAGTTTTTCCTTACAAATATATATACTAGAATAATGCATAAAATACAATGATATCACATATTTTAATGAGATAAAATTAATGCACATGAATGTACGCAACTTACGTATTGCTTCTAACACGGCACTCCCCTCAGGGGGCTCACCATCTTTAGGTGAGTACGGGTGTCACAATCCCGAGGTGCCCTAGTGATCTTTTTTTTTTCCAACGGGGCTTACTGTCTTTGGTAAACACGGGCTTCACGAACCCGGGGTACCCTAGTGATCATTCTCTATTTTCGACCCTCTTTCTTGTCATTCAATTCATTCTTTCTTTCTCTTCCTGTCTAGACCACAGATATTAAAACAAATGTTTGGCGCAGTATAGCCGAAATCGGCTCTTGCGCCAATAAACACCAAAATCACTCACCCTAACACGGCACTGAACAACACATGCAAATGTTGCCACGGTTGTCACATGATTCCCCGCTTGGCGTCGCTCAGGCGCGAATTTAGTTCATTGTTAAGTGTCACGTGATTACCCACTCGGCGCCAGTCATCAGTAAATCTAGACCATTTCACATTTTTAAGCGATGCACATGTTAATATTTGTATCTCAAGGTGCTGGGTTCTCTCGGTCGCCGAGTTAGTTGATCCAACACCCAATGATTAAGTTGGCCGTCCGCTAGCTTCTAGCAACGGAGCTAGCCGCGGTCGACCTAGTTTTCCACTCTTACTCCAACCCCCAACGCAAATAAAAATAGCTCTAGCAATTTATCTTTCTATTTTTATTATTTCAGGTCGCAATCTAATGTACTTTTCTTAATTTTAATTTTATTTTTAACTTTTAAATTTTTTAAAAATTTTAACACCTTCCACTAAACATGGCAAGTGTAATTTTTAATGCTCACTCAAATTCAAGATGGGGAATGAAGACCTCATCAGAGATCATGTATCCCAATGGCCATTCTACCATTCAATGTTAATATCTATCTTCCTCACGTGATTCTGACTTGGTGCCACTTGTCTGTGAATTCAGCCCATTACGTGCAGCACTAGTTTAACTCGAGTGAAATAGCTCTCAACAGGAATCCTCCCCTTTTATTCAACTGATTTCTTTCATCTGCACCAGACATGTCAAACACGCTGCCCGCGAAGACATTTTACCAAATTAATTACATTTCACAAAATCAGGGTTTTTAAGGTTTTTTTTTTAATTTTGAAATTTACATTTCAGGAAAACTTTTTAAAATTTACAGCATATTACCTCTATTATCTATTCTTGTTTCTTTTTTTTTAAATCCAGTTTAATTATAGAAATAGCCTTTAAATGCAAATTATTTTTAATATTTTATTAAAATTTTTCTCATTTTATTTCACTACAATAAATCATTTTTTATTGAATTCTAAATGCATTTATGAATATTATTTGTTCGCATTACGATTCATCGTGTGGGAGGCTTTTATTTCTCTTTGAAGAGTCTAATCAGCGAGAGACGAATAGCGTGACGTCAGAAGTAGTTGGAGTATTTTTTTTTTAAATTTAAAAACCCTAAGAGATTGCCAAGACAAAATGTAGTGCTTACTCAATAGTTTGTTAATGAAAGTGGATTTTGGTTATTAAACTAAAAATAACATATTAAACTAAAAGGTTATTTAATAAAAACATAATTAAACTTCAAGAACAGAGTAAGAAAATGTCAACTGACGATGAGCATCGTAATTTTCAAGAAAAATGGGAACTGCAACATTTTTATACCCAAAGAAAGAATGAAATTTTGTGCCTGACATGTAAACATTGTAATTCGGTTGCTAAGGAATACAATTTTAAAAGGCTTATGATACAAATCTAAGAACAAACTGTCACAAATATGTTGCGAAACTTTGTGAAGACGAGTTGTTGGAATTGAAATCAACTTTTAAAAAAAGGGGGGAAAAATGTATTCACTATATTTGTTGGGAGAGGAAATGAGAGTGAATATTAACTTCGCACTGTTCAGCTACTCGAGCGTGTCTGGCGACGGACCATGGTTAAGTGACGAGGTCGGCATATGGGCTGTCACCCCCTCTCCTAACTTCCACACCATACAAATGGGAGGATGTTTTAACCTCAACATATTTAACGTGCATCTGCTTCATTGGTACAAGGCTCAAACTCATATGACTGGAGTTGGTTACCTTGTGTGACCGCTATGCTACCGCAGCCACCTAAATTTGTTGAAGACAATACAACTGCAGTAAAAACTAGTTATATATTATCACTTTTTTAATCGTAAGCACAAATCGAAGCCATTTATTAAATAATAATTTATTAGTGAATACTTAATTTAAGAGGAGGAATTTCCGTATTTACTCGAATCTAAGCTGAACTTTTTTCCAATGTTAATGCTGCTGAAAATCGGGTGCGGCTTAGAATCCAAGGGAAAGAAATTTTTTGGATAGGGTATTTAGAGCAATTACGGGGGAGGGGGGCATGCAAGCGACTAAAAGTTAATAATACTGATAAAATAAATAATTATTCCTTTCTCATTAGTTCTTATTTTAAATTTATTTTAATTTCGTAAAATTTGATATCAATAAATCCTCTTACACTATTTTTCATTTTTCACAAAAAATTGTTGAGAATTTGGGGTGCAGTTAGAATTGATGGTGGCTTAGATTCGTAAGAAATAACGGTATTATGTTCAGCACAAACAAAAAAAATTAGATGTATAAGTTTAAGGTGAAATTCTATAACCAGCAGAGGTGAAGAAATAGTCGTGAACTGATTCAATTCGAGTCATGTACTGTGCATAATACATAGTTTTGATGCATTTAAAGAAGTTTTGAGAAAAAGTGTTCCTTGGAAAAAAAAGTTGGTTTGTCTTACAACGGATAGCGCACCTACCTTGACCAGTATTACTAAAGGAGCAGCGAGATTAAAAGAAACAAGCAAACAGCATGGGAATTTTAAACATTTTCATTGTATTATTTCATAGCAAGTACTGTTCCTGGGTATGAACTTCGATATATTGGACATATTTTTAAAGTAGTTAGCAAAATTGTAACTATATTCCAGCATGTAGACTTTAGCACCATCGATTTGCTTCATTTCTGAAAGATGTAGAATGTGAATTTATCAGTCAACCATATTATTCGAAAGTTCAATGGATTTCGAGTCAAAGTGTTAAAACGATTTTTTAATTTTCTGGATAAAATTATTTTTTGGAAGCAAAGATAAAATTATAAATGTGCTGAGTTAACAGATGAAAAAATATGAAAGAAGAAAAATATATTGATTTAAAAGATGAGAAAAGATAAAAGAAGAAAAAGATGCTGAATAAATGATGAGAAAAGATGAAAGAAGAAAAAGATTCTGAATTAAAAGATTAAGTATCAAATGAGAAAACTCTTGGTTTTCTCAGTTGATCTTACAAGTCAACTTAAGTTTCAAGGCAAAAATCCTTTTGTTATAATGCAATTTGATATTAACGCTTTCAAACAAAAATTATTACATACATAAAGAGAAAATTTCTCACTTTGAAAGCTTTCAAAATTTATTGATTAAATCACTTAAATCAAAATTTACAGAATATTTTCACCAAATTAAAATATTAGAGATGGAATTCGATCGAATATTTTTTAAACTTTAAAATTTTGCATTACAATTTAATTTTTAACTTCACATCTATCGATATTAAAATTGTTGATGAAAACTTACAAATGGAATTATTTGAAATCTATTGTGATTCTTTGCTGAAGCAAAAATGTTTGTAAGTTGAAACTCTAGATTTGTTTGCATATCCATCTGTAGATCGGTTTCTTAAAATGGTATCATTTGTTACAAGTAAAATGAATGGTTATGTTTCGATGTATTTATTTATGCTAGAAACTTTTTCTTTAAACAAAAATAACAAAAATTCTGAAAGATCAAGATTAAATGATAAACATTAATCATTATTTTTTACAAATTACATCAGCTCAATATGTTTAACCAAGTTTTGACGACTTGCTTTGAGATAAAACAAACGATGTTAAATATCTTAGAAAAGAAATATTAAATTGTATTTCGTGTTACAACTTTTATGTTTGTTTTTTAATAAAACAATATAAAACATGTATAGTTTAAAAAATAAAAGGAAATATTAAACGATTATGTATGTATAATATGTAATACATTGATTTTTATATAAATAAGAATATAATCATACTAAAAACCCTGTTTAATTAATTTTTTGAACATTGAAAAAACATGCGGCCCTCAACTAAATATAAAATAGTTCACGTGGGATATCAAATGAGTTTGACATGCCTGCCCTAAAAAGAAGACTGCAAACCATGTGAAATTTACTTTTGGCATTGGTGGCGATGAAATATGAAAATCATTAGCATTATAGCACAGACGCACATCATGGGTGACCGTAGCGCCACTCCCAAACACTATATAAGGCGAGAAAAGATTAGCGATTTTAAGTACGACAATTGTTTTTTCGTGTGGTTTTTTTTTTGTGTGTAAGCTGTTTTTCTATGCTTCTTGGAAGACATCGAGCGTTTTTTTACCAAGTTTCTGAATTCGACCAGGATGAATAGTAGCATGTGGGGATTGCGCATTATCCTTCAGAGAAATTGGTCAACGTATTGGACGAAACCAAGCATTCGTGTGATGTGGATTTGTCATCGCTGGATGCAGGAGGAAACGACGGACCGACGGGGCCGATTGCACCCACCTCTTTGCATTACTGTCCATGATGACAAACGAATTATGCGTATAACAGTGATGGATCGCGCAACCACATCACGAACTATAGCACAACAGATTCAGTATGTTCCGCATCATTCGGTGCTCACTCCTACTGTAACGGATTTGTTTGCGAGCCTCCTGCTAATCCTCTTGTGGAAAAAATCTATCTCTTTATTTGTAGTCATATTGAAAACTTTCCACAGAAGAAGAAGATGTGGTTTATGTAAATCACGACGTTTATTTAAGCATTAACTTTTAGGCTCGAAAGAGAGAGAGAGAGAGAGGTTAAGAGTTAGATCAGTGATTCCCAAAGTGGTCTATATGGACCCCCAGGGGTCTATGACGACCTGCAAGGTGTCCACGGCAGTGAATTAATAATTTGGGGGTCCATGAGGTATAAATGGGGGTCTACGATAGCCTAAACCAGATTGTGACTTTAAATTTAATAGAAAATCTAATAAAGTGTAAACCGTATTTATCTATTTAACAGCTTTATTTACTGAATTTACTGGGGTTAATTTGCAATTACAAGGCGAAAGCATACATTTTATTAAAAAAAAGTTCCATCATATCAGTGTTTGTAGCCAGAATCAAGCTTAAGGAGTATAAAACTGGGCGTCGTGAATTTTAACAGTTTCTCAATTTGTCACAATCTGCCAGAAAAATAAAGTTTCAACCTATGCTCAACATTTAAATGCCTTTAACTCAGGTTTTGAAACTAGATTTGAGAATGTTTTGAGCATGGTAATATCAAGGTAAGTAATGAATTCATGTGTCACATTAAAAAAGAGCAAAAAGAGAAAAATTTTGATTACACAAAAGGAACTTATTTTAATAACCCTAACGAAGTAAAGTAAAGTTTAGAAACGAATGTCAGCAATTTTGACTTTAAAAAGATATACCTGTTAGTTTTTCGAATTATGGAACATCTTAAAGTTTTTAATTGCTTTTCCTAGAAAGGAGGAGTTTCAGCATAGTTGCCAATCTCCAAAATAAAAACAGAAAAAAAAAAGAAAGACTGCATTCTACTAACACAGACATTCAGGGTTAAACCTGAAAAGACTGATGCCAAACGTTAAAAATGTATTATTGTGAAGCACCCAGATTCATTCCACCCATTAAAAACATTTGTTTGTTGCTCAGCTATTTTATGAAACAATTATTTTATATATTAAATTAAAATTTTAGTAACTAATTCACATGAGTTTTAAACACACTAATTAACTCCAGTAAGAAACATAAAAACTTTGAAGTAAGTAGTGCTATAGCAGCTGTCGAAAAACATTTAAGTTGATAAATTTGCAAAAAATTAATATTAGGTAAGTAGTGTAGGAACATCCCTACACACAAAACCAAAAAACATGGTAAGGGGTCTACGAGACAAACAAGTTTGGGAACCTATGAGTTAGATGATAGAAGTTAGTGTTTGAAGGAAAGTAGTTGAAAGCTAGATGAGAGTGACTCGTCGAATAATTACTTCATATTTAAAATTGATAATTGACGTTTAAGCAATAAGATATTTCAATCAGAATCAAATAAACCAGAAGTCGATTATCTGAGAAAGGAATTATGATTATTTAGAACGTAGATTACCAAACGTTCCAAAAGTAAGTGTTATATTGTTACTCATAATTAAATATTAAATATCTCGTCTACCTAGCTTTGCTTCCATACTTTAATATAAGTAAATTTCCTACGCGAGTCGTTTGAATTAATTAATAGCATAATAAAATTGATTTGTTTTGATTGCGGCTTCTCTTCATTCTAACACCTTATTACTGATATATGTCAGGGAACATCCGTCACAGTACCATTTATTGCCGTTTGCTTCAGAGTGGAATGTCCGCACGGCGCCCATTGCTCTGTTTATCCTTGACTGGAAACCACAGCCGTCTACGCCACCAAGGATATTATGAACGGTGGACATGGACAACGGAATGGAACGACAATTTGTTTACTGACAAATCCCGCTTTTGCCTGCAAAATCCCGATGATCGGATTCTAGTTTGGAGACACCGTGGTGAGAAGCTACTGAACTGTTTCGTTATGCATCGCCACACTGTTCCTACACTCGGTATCATGGTTTATAGCTGAGTTTTCTTTTGGAGCACCTAGGCCGTCAGGGCTTTTATCTCCTGGCATGAGATGAGAGATAGCTTGACTTTGATCAACTTGCCCATTTTTGCTTAAGGTGTTGATAAATTTAAAAGTACATTAACGTTAAATAAAAATAATAAATTAATGAGAAATAAAAAAATGCTTTTAAACGTATGAAAAAGAAAAGACTTTTAATGAAGACAGTCTCTTGGAAACTATGATCAGAATGCTAAGTTTTTCATTACTTTCCCTCGGCCAATGAGAGCCTCAGGAGGATATTTGAATTGGGTTGCAGCTATTCGTGATAGTGTTGCTTGCTTCGGTCCCGCAGGGGTTCCGTCGTTTTAATCGGGTGGGTGAGCTTCCAAGGTCCGTAGACTTTGGAGCTCACTGATTGGCTGGCTCTGACTTGATGCTTAAAAGTGATTTTTTGAAGAGTGAATAGAAATTTTTTGAAAAGTGATGTAATTTTTATGAAATTTTTTCTCTGATATCTTAAGATTTATAATACGAATGCATAGAATGCTTATTTATGGTTTAATTTGTTACAGGATCTCGCAATGCCTAGTAAGAAGATGTTTAGTTTGACATTATCATTTTTAGTTTTGGACATATCCTCCAAAGCCTGGAAAATTTCCGGGAATTTGGAGGTTATGTTTTGAAGTTCCGCGATGTAAACCGCGAAGTTTCCGAAATTAATGTTGGACTCTGAGGAAGGGGGAGTCCCTTTGTTTTCGGTGGAATTATTGAAGGAAGATGCAACGATCTCCTCTCGTGGTGCCATCTGGTTGTTTATTTCGGTACGACAAACGCTCGCATAACAAACGTTAGCCGTAACAGGTCGAGCATTGGGTTGAATTGTGGTGTTTTTAGCTTCTTTATTAATTACTTTTTCTCCTTTTCTTGGTTTCTGGAATTTGTTACATTTACGATGTGATGCACTGTGCCCGTATCCAGGGCCGGATCTACGTATGGGCTTAGTGGGCTGCAGCCCAGGGGCCCCCGGGCACTAGGGACCCCTGAAGCCCGTTGTAGATAACAAACAGAAAAAGATGCCTGCAATCAAAACAGAAATAAAATAATAAACCAGAAAAATACCAGAAATACCATACCAAATTTATTTTTATTTTCGAGAGCAAGAGCACAACTTACTTTCGTCTTACTACCGAATACGCGGAAATTAATAATTAATAGACAGAGGCTCTGTCATAGGACGGTGCCGATGAGCATCGAGCACTTATACAAACGTGGTGGCACTTTTTCTGTAGCCATTCATTTTTGTGTAATATTTGCTATCAGGTTTTGGGCTCCAAACTGGATCTTACAAAAAATAAAAAACCATAGCATAACATAGACTTTGGGCCCCCTAGAACTTGGGGTCCCTGCAATGCGGGGTTGCAGGGGTGTGCGTTACGCTATTGAAGTGAAAGGGAAAGGAACTTAGCAAAGAAAACGGAGAAGCACAACAAGCAAATATTAATGAGGAAAATATGCAAGATCTCGAGGACAAGCAGCCTTTTGAAAAAGATATTGTTCAGACAGAGAATATCAGTAATGCCCCGACCGAAAGTGTTTAGGCAATATTTTGTCTGAGAAATACGTTGACGGGGGTTCGTGGCCTAAATCGCTAAGTAATAATTTTATTGACTGTATCCTTTCCTATGAAATGAGTTATTTTCAAAATAAAAATCCGAACAAAATATATTCCGTTTTGGCAAGAGAATGCAAAGGACAAAAGAGATCACACATTTTCGAATAATCATTTCAATAAAAAACTTAAAAATGGTCAGTGCTGGAAAGATCTTGGCTATATTATTCAAATAGTACTGGTAGTATTTTTTGTTTGACCTGCAAAGATTTTTCTTTAAAACAAATTCTCGATATACAACCGACTGCTCTGATAGGAAACACTTAACAAGCTGTATAGAAAATCAGGAGAATTCTATTGAACATAAAAATTTAGTGTTAGTTTGGTTGACACGAAAAGAAAATAAGTCTGTTTCACAAGGTGAGGGCAAGGAAATTCATTTGGGGACGAGACTTTGTGTATTAGCAGTACTCCTTTAGGAGAGTGGCATTAAAACTTTTTCAACTCACGGAACCGTTAGAACTTGAAGGTGCTTTCGTGTAGCCCCTAGAACTTGAAAGTGCTTTCCTGTAACAACTTGAACTAGAAAGTGTTTTCGTGGAACCCAATTCCAAATACATAGGTCGAAGAATATGTCTCAAAGTAATATTTAAAGTAGGTCAACATGTTACTGGCACATCATGTAAAAACACTTAAAAAAAGTATTTGTATTTATTATTAAAAAACTTTTGCAAAATTACTAATCTAATTTTGCTAATATAATTTACTCATTAACAATATTAATATATGATTCAAGCGTCACCGATATCCAAGCATTATATTTAGAAACTGAGATATGTACTTCCTATTTTTCACTCGGTTGAGGTCTGTTGAGATTAAGTGCAAACGCATTACTTATATTGAGTTTAATTTGCTTTTATATTTTGTTTTTGTAGCCACTTTCGTTGAGAAATATATTTCATTTAAACACAATGCTCTGAATGGCATAAAAATGTTTATAGATGTGTGAGAAATCCCATGTATTTTGCACGAGATAGAATTTGAAACCTAAAATTTAGAAGCTGTTGTTGCCTAAATTTAGATTTTAATGCTAACGACAGGCGTAAAATTCTAGCCCTTAGCCGCGATGAATTTCGTGGACCTTGATCTGATGTTCCTGTCAATCAGGAGGCATAAGCAGCAGCAGATTGTAACATAAACTCTGTTAACAAGTTGTTTTTCTTCGTTATAGGTGTTGTTTTCCCCAAATGTAAAAAGGTGCATTTTTTCTGTTAGAAAACTATTTAGTTTGCATTGTGCTGATTAACAAGTATAAAATTATCTCGTGGAACCCAAGATAGTAAACAATGGAATATCCACAATCTAGTAGGGAGTATATATATATATATATATATATATAAATTAAACATTTTATTATTCTTTTATTGTTTTATAATGTTTAAAAAGTGTTGCAAAATGAAGTTATATATAAATGAAATGTCAATTTTAATGAATAAGAAGCGATGAGCTTTAGATACTTGTAACTTATAAACTTCAGAGAGAACGTGAATCCATTTTGCATACATATTTATTTCTTCTAGATTTTCTTATTTTGACTTGTGGAACCCCTGAGTATGCCTTTTGGAACCCCAGGGTTCTGTGGAACACAGTTTGAAGACCACTGCTTTAGGATATTTAACCCTCAATGTAATAGCGCCGAATGGACAATCAATTTGGAGAAAACAGCAATGGAAATTCATACCATTTTATACAATTAAGTTTTAATCAGCTCCATCGATGAAGTGGCATAGGTAATAGCGCACCTTTTCTTTTTTTGAAAATCGGCCATGGTCGCGTGGAAGACTTGCTTTTCCCCCCAATTCATTTAATTATTTTTACAATTAAATAATTTTTCTTATCAAGTATTTTATATAATTATAAAACAATTGTAATAATAAAATATAAATAATTGTAATAATACAATATAAATAATTGTAAAAATAAAATATAAATAATTGCAATAATAAAATATAAATAATTGTAATAATAAAATATAAACAATTTTACATATTATAAAACTATTTTTATCTAATTGTAAACCTATTTGTTAGAATTTTACTTTTTAAAATACTTATATAAAATATAATTTAATATAATATATTTCATATATAATAAATATTATTTATTAATAATATTTTAATAATTAATAATATTATAATAATTAATATATAATAATAAATTAATATTATAACATATTTATAAAATATAATACAGATATTAAAAAATTATAGTAATTGTTTTAGTTTTTAAAATATAAAATAATTATATAAAGTACTTAATAAGTATTTTTTAAATAAATTTATTTAACTGTAAAAATAATTAAATTAATTGAAAAAAAACATAGCAAGTCGATCGCGTGACTCAAACCCTGGCAGACCCCGCGGAATGCAGGTGCACTACCACCTATGCCACTGCATCGCTGGAGCTGAAAAAAACTTAATTGTATAAAAACTAAGTACGAATTTCCAGGGCTATTTTCTCGGAACTGTTTGTCTGTTCGGCGCTATTATAGTGACGGTTCAACACCCTAAAGGAGTATTACTATTGCACAAAATCCCGTTCCCAAATGAATTTCCTTAGTCGTGCCCTCCCCTAGTTAGATAAACAGTTACAGGAGCAACTCTAAGGAAAGATCCACAATATAATACCACCACAATGTCCTCAAACGTGTTATTACGGTAGTACAGTATCTGGATCTAAGATGTTTAGCATTTAGAAGTACCGAAGAAGTTTTTGGTTCTCCTCATAATGGTAATTTTATGGGTGCCCTGGAACTGCTAGCAGAGTTCGACCAATTCGTTCGTGAACATATTGAATAGCGGGAGCTACGAACCAAATTGTTAATATAGTTCTTATCAAAAACGATATATTAGCAAGTAATGGTGCAAGCAAATCATTAAAACAATTACAACTCAAATACACAAAGTACTGTTCAATTGTGATGGATTCAACCCCAAATTTGTCCCACAATGACCAATTTGCTACTGCACTATGATATTGTTTTCGGGCAAAAGTGCATGAAAGATGTGTCTCATTAATAAAGACTAGTAGTCACACTGGATTATAGTACTTATTTATTTATCTACAAGAATTTTTAGCAACAAATGGACTGACATTGGATAATAATTATAGAGGACAGTCATTTGACAACGCTGCCAATATATCCGGTTGATATAATGGTGTACAAGCTCTTCTAAATGAAAAAAAAAATAAATTCGCTAATTATGTATTGTGTGCTGCAGATTCTCTTAGTCTGGTTGGTGAAGAATCAGTTAGGTTGAAACTGAAATAGTGAACTTCTTTAGTTTAGTGCAACAAATATGTTTTCTTTTCTGCTGCGACCCGTAGGTGGGAATTCTAAATCATGAAATTAAACTGAAATTTACCTTAAAAAGTTTAAGTCAGACCAAATAGTCTTGCCACTACGATGCTGTTGAAGCCAGTCTTAAAAGATAATTATAGTAATAACATGAATATTCTTAAAATATTTAGTGACAGTAAAAATGAAAAAAATTGATTTTCGAAAAAACGCAGTAAATTTTTTAAAGAAATTAACAAAATTCGAAACTGCCCTTTTTTAATTATATTTTAGGAAGAAATTCTTGAAAGATTTAATTCAGTTAACAAAAAATTACAAACTCTTGTTTTGGACATCTGTGAAGGAAATAAGTTAATTATGTCAATAAAACGTTTATAAACAATGTACATGAATCAGATTAAAAACTAAAAGAGTATCAAGACGCAGCCAAAAAAATGTTCTAGTTTAGAAACATAATATAGTGATGTGAACAAGAGACGGGTTATTTCAAAATTTGCAGATAAATCGACAAAAAAGCTCTGTATGGAACAGAAAATGTTAAAAGGGACACGCTTATTGTTTCGTTAGATTAGCTAACCTTTGATTTAAATAGAAGTCAAGTACATGCAGAATATAGTATTTAAATTTTTGATGGACTTTCAAGATCAAAGTAAGGAGAATGTCGATCTGGAGAGTGTACGCTATTACTGATTACTATTAAGGTGACGTTGACAACATTTAATAAATGAAAGTGTTCAACTTTCAAAACTTATCTAAAACAAACTGAGCTGTCCTAAACTTGTAGTGATATGTTAAATTTAATTTTTGAAAATAAACTTGTTGACGTTTTTCCAAATTTGTTACCGTTTTAAAGATTTTTATAACTTTCCCTATTACTAGTGAAGCCGTGAGGTCATTCTCTAAAATGTCCTCTATAGAAATATAGAACAACAATTGACTAATAATAGACTTACTTATTTATCACTTCTTTCTATTAATACTGATCTCACTTAAGACTTAAAATGGGATGAGCAAATAAAAAAAAATTGCAGCACAAAAGTGGATAATTTTTTTTTTTTTTTGTAAAATACGTTATTGTTTATAACGAGTTTAAATTGTTTGAAAAAAATTTAAAAAACCCTTAAGAATAGTTTTCAATGCAACATTTCCCAAGGTATCATTAGCCCAGGGCCCCCAAAGGTCACGGTCCGGCCCTGCCTGTATCATTGCTTGGGGTGGTATTGGATTTCACTGCCGCACCCCTCTAGTACGCATTGCCCGGTACACTGAACAGCCAGCACTACATTTCTGACGTTTTAAAGCCCGTGGTTTCCCCATACATTTAGCCCTTGTCATCAGCCATATTCCAACAGAATAATGCGTGACCACACGTGGCACGCAATGTTCTAGAGTTCTTTTTTCCCCATCAGATTGAACTGCTTCTTAGGCCTGTTTGTTCTCCCGATATTTCGTCAATCAAAAACATGTGGTCCATGCTTGCACAACAAATAACTCGGGTTGCACTCCCCCGCCCTCCGCTGCTACACCAGATCAACTTTGGAAATATTTTGAAGCCACATGGACAGCTGCACCCCAAAGGTGCATCCAAATCCTCTTTGATTCTATGCCTAGTCGTGTGGCGATGGCGGCTACACAAACTACTGATTTTTATTATTATGATCCATACGTCATAAGAGGCTGTAATTTTAACCGTTTGATCTTTGTACAACATGCTACCTGCCAAATAAATTTCACTATGATATCTCTGGTTCTTTTTAGAATTGAATTTTGTGTGGCCATCAGTATAGTATATATAACGCCTTTGTTAATGCCGAAGTTATTAGAATCGCTAGTATACCCGTTCTTCGCACAGTTGAATTGAAAAATAAAACAGTATATATTCAAGGAAAAATGATTTTTCTTATGGGTTAAATTTATGCGAAATGCAAATTTAAAAAAAAAGTTTTTTTAGCATAACTCTGCTTAACAAAAGATCAGATTTAACAAATTTGAAATCTGTGGGTCTAATAGTTGAAAGAAAGATTTTTTATTTATTTATAACGCCCCCGTAACACACTTGTGGATTGACTTTTGAAAACACCCTTTTTATCAGATCTCTGCTGAGCAAAATCTATATGTTTTTTAAATTTTAAGTTTATAGATTTAGTTATTCATAAAAAGGATCTTTTTTTAATATAAAATGCACTCACCACCTCTCTTGGATGTCAATATTTGCAAAACGATCAGGATCTCTACTCCATGAAATAAACATGCTAGCTAAATTTCACGTCTAGGTTTAATAGTTCGAAAAAATGGAATTCTCTTTTATCTATAACATCCTTTTTACCCCTCACGATTATCTTGGGGTCAATTTTCATAAAAGCTTCTTTGTAGTGGTTCTCTACTCGAAAGGAACATACCCGCAAAATTTCCAACCTGCAGGTCTAACAATTAAAAAACTTGAATATTTTTCTATAGTGGCACTTAAACCTTTGCAAACACTTTGGGGGGGGGGATTGATTTTAGAAAACATTCTCGCTTAGCGGATCTTTACTGTCTGAAAGGAACATGCCTGCCAAATTTCAAGTCTGTAGGTCTAATATTCACAAAATGGGAATATTTTTTTATTTATACTGACCCTGAAGCCCTTACAACACCCCTTGGAGGTCAATTGTCCTTCAAATACATTTTGTAATGGATCTGTAAGCCATCAAAGGGAAATGCCTACCAAATTTCAAGTTTGTATGTCAAAAGGTTCAAAAACGGGAATATTTATTCTCAACGCCAATTTACCCCTCACACTATCCTTTGAGAATCGTTTTTTACAAAACCAATTCTTAGAGGAACTTTATTGCATAAAAGAAATTGGACTATTAAATTTCAAATCATTAGGTCTAACACTTCAAACAGAGGAATGTTTATCTTTAACGCCCCTTGGTGATAGATATTGGCAAAACCCATTTTGGAGTGGATCTCTACTTTCTGAAGAAAAAAAAATCTGCGTGTTAAATTACAAGACTGTAAATCTTATTGATTAAAAATGGAAACCACTATCTATAACACCCTTTAATCCCTCTCAATGGCCGTTGGGGGTCGAATTTTACTTAAATCATTTTGTAGCGAATCTACTCAATGAAAAGAATCTGCTTACCAAATTTCAAGACTGTACGTCGAATTATTTAAAAATGTAAATAATTGTCTCTAACGCCCCTTAATCTCCCGCAAAGCCACTTGGGTGTCAATTGTCGTAAAACCTATTTCGTAGCAAATCTCTACTCCATGAAAGATATCTACTTGTTAAATTTCAAGACTGTACGTCTCATAGTTTAAAAATAAAAATAAAGATCACTAACGCCTCGTAACCCCCGCAACGCCACTTAGGCTTTTATTGGAACATAGTTCTACTAACTCAGAAACCTTCGCGGGTATATGTCCAACCATTCTCTAAAGTTTCATTACAATCGGATGGAAGGTTAAGGAAGATATAAGAGACATACTGACACAAACATTCATTTTTATTTTTGTATAGAAAAAAAACGTATCTCACACACACACACACACCTTCTACAAAAAGTCCAATAAAATTGCTAACCCTATCATAGCGTTTTGAAACGCTGACTTCTATCTTTATAAAAAAAATGCGTTTTAACTTATTTTTTTAAGCAGACTTTTTATTTTATTTATAAAACATCTTTCAAACTGGCTTTTTAATTTTTCCAGTTTTCCGGATTTTATAACAATACGCCTCCTATTTTTGATCCTTGCGGTTACAACTGCAACTGTTGAAATAAGTTTAACTAAGCTAAAAATTAGCAAAAATCCTCTTGGATTTTTTTTTTTTTATATTATAAGATCGATTATATAGGACTTTGAAAATCTGTCGAAAAAAACAGATAAAATTTAAAAATAAATACTCTTCTACTATGGATGCTATTATGAATGTACTTGCCGGAAAAAAACTGAGAAAAGTATCTATTAAACAATTAGAACAATTCTTAAGTAGTCAATTTTTTTTAATACGCTGTCTTGCTAAAAAAAAAAAGAAAAAGAAAAATATTAAGAAAAATATACTTAATGCCTGAAAATTATTTTAATGGGAAGTAAAAAGTAAAGAATTTTAACTCTATCTTTTATTTTTCGTCCCACTAATATCTAGAAGATATTATTAATTCCTTTAGAAATTGTTTTCCAATGAATCTATATAAGTAAATTTAACTTTTATCAAAAATTTTTCAACAATTTTTCCATAATTATGTTATTTCCAAAAAGCAAATCTATATTAGGTTATGAGTCTTACATTGAACAGCGTTCAAAAATAAATTCTATTTTATAGATATATACAATGCAATTGAATACATTGCGATATTGTATATATATATATAAATGATATGTATATATAAATTAGATTTAAAAAAGCCAACGATATCAATTTTTAAAAATGAAGTAAACAGCAACACTTTGGCCTTCTATTTATTTTATACGATATTTCTTTATAATTTAATTTTAAAAAATTGCAATTTAGGTATATTCAAAAGCCTCTGCTCATTGAGTCCTCGCTAATATATTCAAGGCGCAGCCACATAAGCCACTGCTCCCTTAAGTAATTGATAAAGCTTTTTTAGAGGAATTTTTTGTGTACATCACTTTTTCTGTAAGAAACTAGTCCAAACTTTCCAATTGAACAAAGGAACTTTTTGTTCATGGTTTTTTTACACATATTCTCTAAACACCACAGCAAATTCTAAGAAAACTACATTTCTCATTCACACACAACCCGTAAAAGAATTATAATTCTCTATGCATCAATGGAACATGGGGGAATTTTATGTATCCTTCCGCAAAAAGGCAAAGTTTTAGGTTTTCCTTTCCCTCTTTTCCAAATGTGCAATGCTCTCTTTTTAATTACTCACCCAAGTAATTAATTTAAAATTTAAAGTTTTTGCATTTGAAAGAGCATAAGAAAATGAGGGTTTCCACCATTTTACTTTTTTTTTTATCCGATAATTGAAAATCTTTTTATAGTTGTTTACCAGTGGAAATTTTCAGATAATTAATAAATACTTAAAACACAAAATGTTTTTAAAAAATTGAAAACGAGATGAACATTTATTTTTTTCGCGCTTTCGAATGCGTTTTATTTTCTGCAATTAAAAGCAAAATCCTAGATGTAAATGGAAAAATAAGAAACTCAATAGGATTAACATTACGCTCGGAGTTTCGCGGTGGCGTGTCAACGGGAGCCTTAAATTAGAGTTGAATCTTGGCTTTTAAACGTTTTCGACTCATGGAGCTCTGATATATTTTTCTGAACGGCATTAAAAAGTTTTTTACTATGTGAGAAATCCTGTGTAAATTTTACATAAATGCTACCTAAAATTTAGAAATTATTCTTGCTTAAATATAGATCTTAATGTCGAATTTCTTGATATATCAAAATGTTGTTCTTTCTCCTTCATTATAGGTGTCTTTTTAATCACAAATGAAAAAAAGTGCATTTTCCATTAGAAAACAATTTAGTTGCGTAAAAACTCTATATTAATGGGAATAAAATTGTTTTGGACACGGTGCAGTAGATAACAGAGTATTGACAATCTAGTAGGTATCACTAGGGATTGCAATACCGGTATACCGAATACCGGTATTTTGAGCCATTTGTACAGTTTCGAAATACCGGCATTCACAAGTTTAATTACCGGTTTTTCGGTATTTACTAGAAATTTTTAAAATTGTTTCTTATATGTTCAGGATCGCCAACATAGCAAAATATTATTCGTTTTTGTGTTTATGTTATAGTGTTAATTATTGCACCATGATTAAAATATATTATAAAAAGAATAACATTACGTCCATTTCCGAAGGCGAACATATTAAACGTCTTTATATTCCGCTCATTCCGTTGTCCTCATTTTTATTTTTCCTCCTTCTACAGTTCTAAGACCACTCATTAAATCCAACATCTGATTTTTTCATTGCCAGATGCAACGGGATAAATGACTATTAATCCGAATTTAAAAATATAGACAAGTATAAATCATTTCTCTGACAAAAAAGAACTAAATACACTACTCCTAACTGAGTTCTCGTTGAAAGAGGAATAAAACATATTCAAGCTCATCTGCCTTCCTTCATCCATCAACACCTGTTACCAAAATGACTCCCTAACGGGCCAAATTAATTAGACTGTAAATACAAAGTTGCATCATACATTCAAGAGAAGTTATAAAATATCTGAATCATATCCAAGGCCAAAATAATCCTGTTACAGCTCTGAGCGATACTGCACTTGCACAGGACTCATAGTCTGATATTCGTATCTGAGAAACCAAGGTTGTACTAGTGAAGAAAATGTGTAATATTTTGATGTTTTCTAAACTGGTGAGTTTGTTATTTACATTGTATCATTCTTTAGGGTTCAAAATGTTTTTCAGATTCATTATATAACACACACACACACATATATGTAAATATATATTCATGAATAATAACTCATAATAATCTATAAGAATAACTTTAAAGAACATAAAAAATCAGTTGGTAATACTTTGGTTTGGTTTCATTATTTATATGATGAAAATAATATGATAGCACAATGTAAAAAATGTTCCAGAGTTAAAAAAAAAAGAGAGTAACCAAATAATTTTGATCAAATTTATTGTAAATTTTCTTAAATTTCCTTACCCACAAACCAATTTACATTCAAAAGAATTCGGTACAATTTTCGAAGATGATGATGGTACAATGCCAATAGTGAAAAGGAAATGTCCCTTGAACAAAACTTAGAATCAGCGATAACTTTCAACAAACTAAAGTATAGTACAGAAATCAGCTATATCCAAAATCATTCGACGAGAAATCAATTTATTTGAAGATGAGGGATTCAGAGGAAAATATTTGGAAAAAAGTATATCACGCATTGCTAACATTACCACCAACTAGCGTAGATGCCGAAAGAACGTTTTTAACAGCTGGTAATTTTTGTATAAAATTATGTTCAAGGCTTCATGACAATACAGTTGATGCATTATGTTTTTTTAAGAACACATTTCAAACATTTAACTTTTAAAATATTAAGAATATTTCAATAATTTGTAATAGTACCACAGACTTAATAATGATATTTGCACATTTTTGTGAATTAAATAAATAAGATGTTCCTTTATTATTTATTTTTTTTGTGATTCTTTATATACTGTTGTTATTTTTTTAATTAAAAATTATTTCATGAGATATTTACACTCTGTAATTAAACTGGCAAGTAAAAGTAAGAAAAAATACCTGTGTTTTCTTTCTTTTTCTAAAATTTCTATTACCTGTATTAAAACCGGTATCCCGGTTCTAAGTTCTACGAAATACCGAATACCGGTATTGAACTTTTGGTTCGATATTGCAATCCCTAGCCAGAATAGACGGTTATATTTTTCCTTCTAAAATGGGTAGAAATTCGAATTTCCTCCATACAACACATGTTTTGCCTTCGATTCTAAGCCGCACCCGATTCTCAGTAGCATTAAAACTAGAAAAATAGTGTACCTTAGATTAGATTAAATGCGGTAAATACAATATTTAAAGAAAGAAAATAAACCTTCATGAAAAAATTGGGCATGAAATTCTTAATTTAAAAAAAATATGTGCCTAAAAAGTTTTTAATTCAAAATGGTGCAAATCGCTGATCGGAACATGATTTGCAAGTAAATTTGAAAAAAAAAAAAAAAAAAAAAAAACAAGCAGCGTAACTCACGTGAACCTGATGCTTCATTTAATTTCACTCTTCAACAAGTTCAATAGTGACTAAGGCGAGCAATATTCAACATATATTACTTCAGTCAGAATGATTATCCTAAGCAATCCTATCAGAAATCTTCTCAAAGATCACCGAAATTGGCCCTCCCCGTAGTGAAAGTGACTGGAAAGAAAGTTATTTGACAATCCTTACGGTTTCTTCCTCTATTTTCTATTTTAGTACATATCAATAAAAGTTTAATATTTCTCCTTTAGCGGTACTTTTCTCTTCTTTCCTAAGAACTTCGGACTAATAAATCTTTTCTAGTCTAAAGTGAAATTCCCATGAAATATTGACATTGTGGCGGTGGTATCTTTATAAGCCACTAATTACCTTCGAACTGAAGTGATCTTTTTGGTTTAGGGGTAAGTCCTGTGCTTATGCAACGGACCATCTTCATTGGTGACCCTGGGAACTTCGAACAAACGCAATCTTCGCACAGCAGTCGTGGCGCCATCTATCTACCGAAAATGCATTCAAGTCGTTGAACATCTGACGCAACACACAAGCCGTCACAAACTAATGACGTAACAATTCACATGCTCGCCATAACAACTCACATCATTCGTCAGCCTACCGACTCACTGGTAGGGGAGTGTGTGGTGATGGTATCTATATAAGCTACTAACTGCTTCAGAACTAATATGATATCTTCACTTCACAACATCCAATAGGAAGACGCTCTCTCTTCCACCAGAGATTCCTGACCTAGATACCAAGATCTTTGCCTCTAAGCCCCTCCTACCGGCCCACCGCCGCTCGTCCAATAGCAAAGCACCTGCTCTCCAGCATGAAAATTGAACTTCACAATGTCATCAAATGAACTTTTCTATCCAGATACGCGTCTGAGGGTTCCAGAAACCCATGTACCAAAAAACATTTGTAGATTCGTTGAACTGATCTGATCATTTTGGTCTAAGGGTAAGTCATATGCTTTCGAAACAGAAAGTACCGAGAAGGAATCTACTTCATTAAGATTGTGTGTTCATAACACGTCCGGATCACCAATGAAGGCGGATTCGTCCTCGGTAGCTTCCGTTCACGTAATTTACCCCTGAACTAAAAAAAATCACATCAGTTCGGAGGCAGTTAGTGGCTTATATAGATCCATCGCCATAACATCACGATATGACGAACAAAATGACTTTGGAAAGACACTAAGCGGTTTTATGCATAACAAAACGGAAGTATGCAAAATAATTTCTCACATATAGTAATTATGTTGAGTAGCACATTGTTTAAAACAATAATTTTTATAGTAAAATAGCTTTGTAATTCTTTGGTTGGCATAAGCTTTCTATTGGATAGATGCAATATTCCAAGATCAAAAAGTGTAAATAGCTCAAAACTGTGATATATAAGAGAACGATTTAGAAAAAAAAATTAATTTTAAAAGTCTTCTAAAATTTAAAATTATGTATGTTTGCCTTTAAAAAATAAAGAAAAAAAAACATTCATGTATTTAGAAAATTAATTTTCTTAAAGCTAGAGTTTAAAAGTTTATTCAGCCTATTATCTTTTTGTAAACGCTTTATTTTCTAATTTGAAAATAAACAAGAGCAAATCAACATTTTAAATATAGTACAAAAAGAAAAATTCCAATAAGCAACAAATATGTGTTCATTGATTTTATGGTAATGCATCACAAATTTCTGTTTCATATAAAAAAGTTGTATAAAAATTTTTAAAATATAAAAAAAAAAATCATATATTTAACTAAAATGGATATATTTTGAATTAACTTTAATTCTGAATTTGATGTGTTAAATGTGTTGCGTAAAGAAACCACATTATCTGTTATATTAAAAATTTAATCAAGAACTTGACCAGGGTATTTAAAATATTCAATAATAGAAAATACCAAGCTGTAATTTTTAATAGAAAAAAAAGACAAACTTAAAGATACAGAGATTATAAAATCACGATATTGCCGTATTTATTTTAATCGAAGCCTCATTTTTTTTCTCGATGTTAATACTACTAAAAATCGGGTACAGCTTATAATTGAGAACGGAAAAATTCATCGGCTGGAAAAATTGAACAAAATACTGACGCATAGAAAAATTCAGGTTCTAACATAGAAGATTAAACTCATTTTGTAATAATGCTGAAAACTTCGTATTTTCGCGCGTGTCATTATCTTTTTCGACTATGGCTGTTGGCAAGAGCTGACTACATGGGAGGGCTACGGCTCCAACACCTCAGGGATATAGCGCTGGCTATTCAGAATACCGGCAATGCGTACTAGAGGGGTACGGCAGTAAAATTCATCACTACCCCAAACCATGATACCGGGTGCAGGACCAGTGTGGCGATTCTCAACGCAAGAGTTCAGTAGCCTCTCACCACGGTGTTTTTAAACTCGAATCCGACCATCGTGATGTTGCAGGCAGAATCAGGATTCGTCAGTAAACGCAATGTCGTTCTATTCTATTAAGCATGTTCGTCGTTCACCTCACCTTTGGTGGCGGAAACGGCTGTAGTTTTCAATCAAAAGTAAACGAAGCATTGAACGCAGTACAAACATGTCACTCTGCTGCAAACGGGGTCGAATGGTACAAGCGAACACCGAATGATGCTCAACAGATTGAATCTGTGTTGCTATGATTCGTGATATCCTGTGTGATCCATCATTACCATGCGCACAATCAGTCTGATAACCCGCAATCCCTTTTGGGTATTAATCTTCCTAGTTCGAACTCGGAAACTCGGTCAAAAGACGCTCAATGTTTTCCACGAGGCATAGGTAAAGAGCTTAAAAAAAGCATGAAGATCAATTATCGTATTTTAAAGCGCCAATCTGTTCTCCCCTTATTTCGCGCTTGTGGGAGGCGCTACGGTCACCCGTGATGTGCGTCTGAGTTAATGATTTGCGTATTTGATCCCCGCCAATGCATGATGTAAATTTTACATGGTTTGCTTTCTTCCTTCAAGGTGCTATTTTTTGTGTGGCTAGCCGTGTATATGTTAACATTTGGTTTATGCGGATTTAAGTATGTAGGTCATATATCAAGAACTCTGAATTTAAGAATTAATCAACATAGATCGCACACTGAAAAAAGTATATGAATGAAAAAAATATAGGTATGAGATACACAACATTCTAATAAAACATGGATTTGAAAATAATGTGATAAATATTACCAAGATTGTACCTCTTAACATTAAAAAAATTATGATATGAAAATTATTATATACATTGGTTTTTACAACACAATATATATATTTTGGGGATTAAATGTAATACAGAATAACAAAAATTTAATCCAATCTTTGAAACACAAAATGATAAGGAGTCTATATATAATGGTAACAATAAGGTAAAAAAGGTTAAAAAGAAATAGATAAGCAGACGCACAAAAATTAAGGAAATAATGAAAACAATTAGAAAGAAATTACTTAAGCTATTACAGGATTTCAAGAATGATTTCGATTTGGACAAATAAAGTATTTCTTATATTTGTACTTAATAAGAAGTAAGTATAATAATAGTTTTAAATTTAATACATGGATGTAATCGAAAGGGATGGATGAATAAAGTTGTTTTTTTAACATTTATAAATCTCGTTCACCACGCAATATATCACACGGGAAGCAAACAACACAGACAGAAGAAAGAATTACAACACAAACATCCATGCCTTCTCCGGGACTCGAACCCAATCCCTACGACACCGCAGTCAGCTTCACTAATCATAGTACTGGATGGGAAGCAAGGAAGAAGTTTGGAAGAAATTTCGAGTGATTGGTTTTATATATAAAAGTTGCATTACTTACATCAGTAAACATATATATTTTTGAAATTTCTTGCTGGCTATAGCTGCGTTTTATCTTTTATTTTAAAATGTTTTTAATCCTTGTTTCTGTTTAAGCTAATACTATTAGTCGTACTGAGTTTAATGTTAAATAAAAAACAGTATATTTCTTTCTTTCAGATACTTATTGCAGAACGATTAGGTTCATTTCCATTGGTATCATTAAATTTAATTATCATTCCGTAGAGATCAAATAATAATCACTCCGTAGCCTCTTTCAGACTCATAAAAAATCTATACGCACTACAGGCCATTAAAATGACAATATTATAAAGAAAAAGCAAATAACAAAACTTTACGTATTGTGCGTACACAGCATTGCTCAGAACTGAAAAAAGAGCTGCCGCCTCTGGCAGCCAACTCTTACTCGCTTAGAGATCTAAGCTTGGATTTGGTATACGGGTAAGCCTATCCTTGCTGTTTCAAGTCCATGCCACACTTCGACAATTGTAGTAGCTGGGGAATGGTGGTGGCCTCGACTGCCATCTACGAGATATTTTCAATGAATGAGAGATTTGGAGAACTTGTTGGCACTGGAAACAATAGAACACCCTCTTGGCCAAGGTTGGTCAGGACACGATGCTCAACTTTCGTCTTGGATTATCTAGTTAAAATTTGACATATCTTTGGCCTTAGAAATAGGTAACACCCACCTACCTTAAGATCTGAGAAATGTAATGCTTGCTGTTCAGATTACCAACGATGCGAGGAAAGGGGGCTTGTTTCATGTACTTAAAAACTGCCTATATCATCATCAGGTGCGAATTCCGTTTGACAATAAAGAATGTAAGAGTAGAACATGTGCCTTCAAATAAGGGTAGTCTACCCTGATGTTCGACAAAGAAATGAGTTTTGTCTGAAAATAGTAGTTCGATAGTAATCGTGAACTATCAAAAGTGCCCTGAGTAGTGGTCTTTTATGTGTTGTTATTATCATTAAGACTGAGTTAATTTTAGAAAAATGTGTAAGAACTGCCGAAAGGAAGATCTTCGTATAGTAGCCCATGAGCTTGGTGAGACTGTGGTTGAAAAAGTAACTGACATTATTTAAAAAAATAAATATTTTCAGGAGGATGTTGAATTTGTGAAGGAATTAGTTCAGTCTACACTGGTGTTCAAAAGTTAAGTATAAATCGTAAAATGCGAAAACCCTCGAGTAAATATTCGTAAAACTATACCAAATTTCTTGCGCATATTAATTGGGTGAAAACGAAACTTTGGGTTTATGCAAAACTTTTCAGTCGACTACGTCCTGCGCGAAACGCCGGCACATGTCGGAACGCGGAGAAACCGATTCACGCAGCGTAGGCAGTTCAGACAAGTTTCGTGCAACTGCTGTGCGACGGAACGTTGTTAACCATCAAACAAGGTGAATGAAGGCACAAAGACGCCAATTGGACATGTTTACGAAAGGAAGAATCGTTGGAATGCTGGAATCCTCACGATCACAAACCAAAGTGTCTCGAATTCTGAATGTGGACTTGTCAGTTATCTCAAGACTGTAGCAGAGGTTTCAAAGAACGGGAGATGTTACCCGACAACCAGTATCGTGTCGACCAAGAGTCACAACCCCTCTCCAAGACCGATATCTGGTAATAAGTGCGCGACGTCAGAGGGTCAGTACTGCCAGAGCACTCACTGGGTTCGGCGCTCACAGTCGCCACAGGAATACGAATTTGGAGACAAACTGTGTACAGGAGACTCAATCATGCTGGCCTGTATGCCATAAGACCAGCAGTTTGCATTCCCCTCACGTCTGCGCATAAGCGCGCTCGTTTGAACTGAAGTTTGAAATATCAACATTGGAGTGTGGGAGAGTGGGCCAATGTGATGTTCAGTGACGAGTCTCGGTTTAGTCTGAGTAGTTTGCCACAGTTTGAGAAACGCTTGTATTAAGTTATAATAGAAAAAAATATTTCAGCTTCTTTTGATTTGAAGTAAATGATTTTCAATACAAAGCGAGTATTCACATTCACTTAGTACTCACATATTTCAGTATTCACATAGCGAATTATAGCGATTCACACCTTATTCACATTATTATTGCGAAGTTCTATATTTAAAGTTCTAAATTCTAATCTTCGAGGACCCTGGACCCATGTCAGAGGCAGCAAATTTTAGGAGTGGCAATTGGACCAAATTTGTAATATAGTTTTTTTTGAATTTGTAAGAAAAAAATGTAAGTATGAAAATATTTTGATTTTTTGAAAGATTATTATTTATACTTGGAAATCTGTTACCTTATTTAAATGCTAGGAATTTTATTTTAAGACTGAATTGAAATGCCGACTACTGCTAGTAAAATTTGTAACGACTCTATATATTTTTCTAAAAAATAAGAATTACACTGCGCAGCGATTTGTTGTAGCAAGTATATGGGCCCCCGATCTCGGGACACAGGTAAAAACCGATTATATTTTGTATATGGTATTAATATCTTAAGTGATTACAATGGCATTACAAATATGCACAAAGCAATATTTTGCTTAGAGCAGCATTCGGCAAATTACAGTTCTTCAAAATTCTTCTTTTATGTTGAACTAAAAACTATCTTTGTTAAAAAGTTATTAATCACTTTTCTAACTAATAAATATCTCTATAAAAAATTACTTGCATTTACATGCCCATTTAAATATTTGTCTGACATTCTGACATAATTTATTTTTAAATATGTATTTGATTCATCTTTTTTACAATTTACATTTATATATTTGTATTTAGCTATGTGAATTTGGTATTTTATTTCGGGGATCTTATTTTCTCATTCTGTATTGAGCACGTTTAAAGTCAGTTTTCTTATGTGTTGCACCTTGAAGGGTGCGTACGTTAAATCATGAAATTTGATATGTTTTTCCCAGTTTCCTTCTGTAACATTTTCACCATCCCGAGTGGGTCACGAAAAATATTCTTTCAAGCCACAGGATGTCCGGTGTCAGCTAACTTAAAGGGGACAAAGGCAATAAAAATGTTTGAAAGATAGCGAGACGTAGGAGATGTGTGTGTTTGATTTTAGGCTTGGATGTTATTTAAAGATAAATAAACGCTTGTAATCTCTACCATCAACAGACTCGTTTTCGAAAAAAATGGCATGCTGAAATTGATACAATTCACAATCTCTGAAATTTATCTTGTTTGAGATATCAGTAGGTTATTATGTTTTCCATATCGAATTATTTTTACTTTTATTTTTTAAGGCTTAAAATATTATAAAAATTCTTTCTGTAAGGTATACCTCCTAATAAAGCAGAATTAATGTTGCCACCGGTCTCTTTGAATATGGATCTTATGTATTAACCTCTTTTTAAGGGACATTCTATTTAAGTGACACTGAAAAAAGTTCCTCATTTCTTTTACATAAAATTTAAAGGTTTCAAAGACAAGTTTGTGTTTCTCTTTAAATAAATTGAATAAAGTGCTCTCCTAATAAATCAATACAATTTAACAGAGGAAAGGAACAGACACAACAATATTGTCTATTCCATGATTTGATTTAGAGACAACACAGAAAATGTAGTAAATCGATTGCAACTTGTGGAGTGCATTTGGGGGGGGGGTTCGCACATCTATATACGTAAATATAAATGTAATGTGTGTTTGTTCAAAGCGGAAATGCTCTGAAATTTTGACATAATGAGGCATTTGAATCCGAACTGGTTTTTATGTACTTATTATTTCGTAATTCACTCTAAATTTTTTAAAATTAAATTTCTAAGTGATTTTTCGGTGTTATGACGTCATTTCACTTTTCTCTCTGAGTGTGGAAATTTATACTTTACACACAGTTTTTTGCGATTATTACATATTTTTACTATAATTATGATTATTGATTGCCAAGTTTTTCCATTTTTTTGTTCTTTGATACGTAATTAGGAGTTTTTTTCGACTAAATCGTATTTATTAAAATTATTTTTTAAACAACTAGTTTAGTTTCTTAGTTTTGGCAACATTCAGATAGCATTATCGCTGGATGTTTTGATCTTGCTTCCTTTCATTTGGAATAATCTAATTCTTTTGTACCGCTTAACCATTTTCTTCTTCTTTTTTTTTTTGACGTACAACATTTTACAAGTACTTTACGCATATGATGTACCCAAATACATTCTCAACGACATAAAACTGAAATGCTAATGAGCGGAAATACAGATTATTGAACCATTTGCAGCCATCTTTTCACACCGACAACTTAATTTTCCGGTGATTCGGCGTCGTTTTCGTGTGCTCAAAGTAGCACCCTCTCTTGAACATTAACATCATTTTCATAACTATTTAAAAAACCATCTGTAGTCTCATTGACTCTGTTCGGGACGTCACTAGACGTCTTGGTTCGTGTGAAGTAAAGTGTCACTTTACGTTGGTGAACCTATAAGTAGATGTTGATCTCGCTCAGTGTTACATCATTTTACAATAAACATTTTTTATTCGTTGCTGTCTTATCTATTTACCGAGCTTTTTTGCTTTCCATTCACTTTCTGGTGTTGCACTTTTTAATGATGTGTAGTGTAAATACGCTAAATTGTACACATTGAAGTTTTAAATGCCATATACTTTTTTTGTTGTTTCAGAATTTTAATTGGCATTTCTAAGGAATAGGTTATTAGAAATAATTTTTAAAAATTGGATAAAAAGTTGTGTGTATTTCTGTTTTCTTCGAATATGTTTTATCTAACCGAGAATAAAATACAAATATAATAGCTGATTATTTTGGTAGGATTTGTTTTTTATTTCACAGAATCAAATGTGTGCTAATAATGTTTTTTACGCAACGTTAATGTTTCTAATGCTTTCCGCACTATGTATAATATCGATGATCCGTGCTATGAAGTGCGGCTATCTGTGAGGTAGAAATGAAATGTAAGTTTTTAAAAGTTTAAACACTCATTTTTCTTAGCTCGTTTCAAAATGCATTGCATAATTTTCAAGATGAGTACATTGTGTGTGTGTTATGAAGGTTCATTTTCTTCACTACTAATATCACTTTGAGTATTAATTACATTAATACTCTCGCCCTTATAAATCAGTGAGAAAAGAGGCTAGTAAAAAGTTATGTATGGTACATGAACGTCGGTAGATACATGATTTATGAATCGTGGAAACATTGGATAAATGGTTGCACCATATCTAGTCATCCCCAGTGCTCAAACAAAAACAAAATCCATATTAAGAGGATTTGGTACCCTTTTTGAACAACGTTTTAAATTATATATTTAAAAATTATATTCTAGCATTCATATAATGTGTCCATTCAAAAAATGATGCTAGATGAAAATTTTCACATTCTATTCACACAATTAAAAAAATTTCTTATTTTTAATTTGAAGAAAATTTGAAAAGTTTTAAAATCTTACTCATTTTGGAATTATTATTTTTTTCATTTGAAATATTTTGTAATATTCTTAAGGATATTTTAAACAACTTTTTTTAAATTACTTAATTAGTTTTGGAGGGGGGAAAATAAAATGTTGATATGCATGCTAAAATTCAATGAAAAAACCAATATCTCCTACATTTAAGTTTTTTAAAAAACAGTGTTCGGTTTGTTGTAAAATGGATCCTTAATTTTGTTAATTTTTTATATATAACACACAGGTAAAAAAATGGAAGTGATTGGTAAAAAATTGTGGAAGGAGTAGTATTTTGAATGTACTTGTATCAAAAAATCACAAACTGAGAAAAACCAATTTAAATTTTATAATTCTGAAAAAATAATTATAATAAGCTTAAATAAACTTAAAATACCCCTTTAAGACGTTAGTTATAGATTTTTTTTAAAGAATAATTGTCTTTGGGTATTTTTTGAACCCATAATTTTTATGAATGATCAATTTTCAGAGAGTATTAATTGCGCTAGAAAATTCAAGGAAATTGCTTAGAAAAATTATTTTTCTGCCATGACAGAAATTGTAGCTTTTTTCTTCAGATAATATTGAGGTATTATATTTGTATAAGAAATGTATGAGGAATAAAAACTGAAATTATGGAATTATTAGTATAAAATGCCTTATAAGTCAAACATTTTAAATGCACACATTTAACAAAAAAAAAAATTCTTGTAACATTTCGATAATATCCTGCTTTATATACTACACATTATTTTTTATAGTTATTATTTCTCTTTTTAAACTAGATTGTTTATCAAAACGCTGCTTTTTAGCTTATTTTTTTTCAAAAAAAAAGGGCGTGAATTAAAGAAAAAAATATTGACAAAAATCGGTCATTTTTGGGGTACCAAGTCCTCTTAACGTCTGACTTTAAAAATCATACTAATCTCAATCCTTAATTTTTATCGAAGTAAATATTGAAATCGCCGCCTAGTAAGGGTGGAAGTACATGACACTGTTTCTTCAGTAACTTATATTCACCTTCTGTATGTGCTAAAAAGGTCACATTTATTATTTTGTGTGTATACACACACAAACACACAATAAATACTCGTAGAATTTTAAATAATAAAATAGATTTCAAATCTGTATTAAATTCATTCATTATATAAGAAAAGCATTGAAAATGATAGAAACGTTTCAATATTTGGTTCTTTCAATTGTCGCTTTCCATAATTCATAAGTTAAGAAAATGGTTGACAAATGGAAGAAATTTTTATGGAAAAATGGAAACGTAAAATGTAATATTAAAAACCAACTTATTTATTATATTATAATAATAATTTGTTTCTTGGGATATGAAATTATAAAATTGATTACTAATAATCATTTTCCATTTTCTCGTGACTACTGATTGGTTAAAAAAGGGCACTAAAAGAAAAATCTAGTTTATTGAAATCAAAACTGCTTTTTTGTTCAAACGCAGCAACGTGAGAACGGGTACAGCTAGTAGTTAATATTTTCAAATTCCGTGATCGTTACTCCAGGAGCAAATAAATTTTATTTGAAGTAAAAAAAAATCTATGATTAAATATAAATGAAACTATAAGAAAGATGAGAGGTAAAGAGAAAATATTCAGAAAATTACTTCTCAAGAATGATATTTTTGAAAAATATGTTAAAGAAAAGTTTGGCTGTGAAAAAAAGTTTTGAATAGACACCAAAACATAGTTGAATGGTTTGTTGGGAATGATTGAAAAGTTTTTAAAGATAAAGTAAAGGCAGTATTTGGTATTAAAGAATAACATATTATAACTAATTTAGAATTTGAAACTCTGATTGCAATTATTGTGTAGTAGGCCCCTATTTTATGTAATTATTATTGATACAGAGTTATATATATATATATATATATATGTGTGTGGGACGGCGTCTAGGGAAGGTTCGATTTTAATGTTAAAATAAGCACGCAGAGTTAAAATAACTTAATTTATTAATAACACAACTAAAACATTTACTGTTTACAAGGGGTTTCAAAAAATTCGAGATAACGCCATACTAATTCCGAAAACACGTACTCTTTCTCAAAACAACGGAGAGACCGATTTCCTCTGACCTGCCTTCGTTCAAGATTTGGTGCAACTCTCAGTGTTTCTTTTCTGCCCCCTTAATAAATACATGACCTCATCGTATCGCCAGCTAAAACTCACGTGGTTTCGATTAGTGGTGCCATCTCTTACAATAAAAATCAAAAGAAGTAAAAGAAAACTTGCACTCCTTGCCTACAAGTTCGGCCATCCTTGAAATCACTGACCTCAGTGATTTTTCATACCATACAATAAAATATCGGCCTCTGCATAATTAATATTAATCGGAGATAAAAATTCCAAGATAGACATTCAAATTTAAAAATAAGGATACAACTCTCAAAAATGAAATATTAATAGCAAAGAAAACAAACACATTAATACACATTATGTTCTTTTAAAAAGAATAGAAAACGCTTTTTATAAAAAAACATCATCATGGTGAGTAAAATTTCATTAAATCAGCAGATGAATTTGTTATCTTAGGTCCCTCATGATCACCCACTTTCTCTAAATCATATCTATCTCTAGGTTTTACTTTAACTATTCTATATGGTCCCTTCTCATTTGCTAACTTTATTATCCCAGTTTTCATATCTATTGGTACAACTCTCAATTCACGACCTTCAACATATTTGTAAAGTATTTCGTTTTTATCGAAAAAGTCTGAATTGCTGTTTGTTTCAATCAGTGACCTTAGACTCTGAGTGTATTCATCCTCTTGTTGTGCCCTTTTTAATCTTGCGGTTAGAGTATCGTTAGTAATTATTGCAACTGGATATCTGCTAAGGGCATCCACATGTTGCATTCTCCGGCCGGAACGATGCACAATTTCATAATCAAACTCTTCCAGCAATAATGCCCATCGCGCTATACGAGTAACCAAATCCTTTTTGTCCATAGTCCTTTGAAACGCTGAGCAATCCGTTATGACTTTGAAATGATTTCCCATAAGGTAGGTACGAAATTTCTTTAAAGCGTTGACAACAGCAAGAACTTAGCAAGTTCATAGCTGCTATACTTCTCCTCTGCCGGAGTAGTTTTCTTAGACATGTATTGAACTGGATGCAATTTTCCATCTTCTGCCTCTTGGAGTAAGACTGCTCCGTAGACTTGTTGACTTGCGTCCGTGTGTAATTCGGTTGTTTTTCCCTGCTGGAAAATACTTAATACTGGACTTTTCAATAATTGCTTGAGCTTTTCAAATGCTTATATTTGAGGTCGTTCAAAGACAAATCGATTGACGTTTCTAATTATATCACTCAAAGGTTTCGCTATTTTAGAGTATGACGGAATAAATTTTCGAAAATAGCTAGTGAGTCCTAAAAAGCTTTGGACTTGTTTGACAGTCGTTGGTACAGGAAACCTCTTGACAGCTGTCGTTTTTGCAACTGAAGGGCGCACCGCTCCATTTTCGACAACGTGACCCAAAAATTCCACCTTTCGTTTTAAAACTGACATTTTTCAAACTTGATCTCCAACCCATATCTGGATGCGACCTCAAATACCTTCTTTAGTTTTTCCAAACCTTCTTTCTCATCTTTAGCTGGAACGATCAAATTGTCCAAATAAATTATTACGATGCCTTTTCGCATGAGTTCCCTAAAAATGCTGTACACATATCTTTGGAATACGCTTGGGCTTGTACTGAGACCAAAAGGTACCTTATTAAATTCGAACTGCCCGTCTGGTACAACAAAGGAGGTGAAATGCCTGCAATCCTCGTTTACGTCGACATGAAAAAACCCATTTTTCAAGTCTAACGTGGAATACACTTTGGCGTCTTGCAGCCTATCCAATACGTCCTCTATCAGTGTTAAGGGGAAACGATCCTTGACTAGTTTTCGGTTCAGTTTCCTATAGTCAATGCATAGTCTGTCGGTACCGTCTTTCTTCTTGACTAATACGATTGGACTTGCATATTCAGAAGAGCTTGGTCTCACGATTCCCTTATACAACCATTCGTTAATCTGCTTGTTGACGGTCTGATTCTCCAGAAATGACCAACGGCGTGCTGTTTGGTAAACTTATATATCATCCTTCAGGATAATTCTCATGGATACATTTGTCGTTTCGGTCGTCTTTGGTGTATAGCTGTTGATTAGTTCAGAGATTCGAGGATTGATAACATGTTTAACTTCGATTTCGTCTTCAGTTCTTGCTTCATAAACTTGTGTATTCACAAACCACACCTTCCCTTCGTGTTTACGGAAATAAACACCTTTTTTATCAAAGCCAACAAAAGCTTGTTCCAAAATGTCCGATCCTATCACTGCCTGGAACTCCAAATGCACCGCAGGCACGACATGCCATATTACGGAATATTTCTCTCCATCCAATTCGATTTTTTCGTCGATCCTTTTGTTTTGACTTCGTACTTTCCCAATCCAGATAACACGACAACGTTCTTCGAGAGCTTCGATTGCTCGATGATTCCTTTGCTTACATCTTCACGAATGAGCGAAACTGAGCTTCCAGTGTCGATTAGAGCCTCAAAAGTCTTGTTTCCGATGGTTATTTTCCTGGTCTTAATTCTGTCTTGCTGAATTCGAGAACAGATCTGGACCGGAGAGCTTGAAGATTTATTGATTTTCGTACCCTTGTTGCGCTTTGTACAATCTACGGCATAGTGACCTGGTCCCCTGCAGTAGCTACATGTTACCTGTTTAAATCTTTTATCGTAAGTTCTCGTCGATTGAAAGCATTTTCTATCACTCCAATTATTTCCATGGTGAAAACGTTCTTGCCTTCGAGAACAATTATCATTCTTGTTCGATCTCTTAGGAAATGAGTTTAACTGCTTTGGCCCTATAGTTCTTCGGACGTCCTCATAATCTTCAAATTTTTTCGCTAGCTCAATAGATGAGTTAATAGTAGACCATTCGTCCAAAAAGTGTTCCTTAAAATCATACGGAGCCCTCTTCTTCATTTGATCGGCTATGATTAATTCTCGTAATTGGTCGTAGGTGTTAACTTTTAAGCCCAAAGTCCATCCATCAAAATACGTCTGTAATTCGTGTTGAAAATCTTGCCATGTTAGTTCATCCGACTTTTGGTTAAACAAAAATAAGTGACGAAATTTTTCCGGAGATAATTTAAATCTTTGTATAAGTAAATCCTTTACATGATAGTAATAATTACACTTATCAGTTGGTTCTCTTGCGATCAGATGGGCAATTTCGACGGGTATTAAACCTATAAGTTTTTGAACCCAATATTTTTTCGGTAAGAAAGTTAGTTCTGCATGACGCTCAAATAAGTTAAGATTCAAACCAATATCTTCCTTCATATTAAACTTATGAAAAAGTTTCGTGAAACAGTTTATTCGATGCTTTAACGTTTTCGGTGTTATTCGGCATACCGGCACTCTGTTGCGCTTGTATTCGCAACTTCTCTAATTCGTACTCTCGTCTTTCTCTCTCATCCTTTCGCATATCCTCTCTCTCAGCCCTCTCTCTCTCAGTCCTTTCTCTTTCTTCTCTATTTGTACGTTCCTCGACTATGCTATCAAGCATCTTTTTAACATCATCTTCAACGTAATCTGGGCTTTTTACGATCCTTTAACTTCAATTTTGTGATACCTGCTTCGATAGTAAGATCCAAATCCTCGGCGAGTGACACCAAATCTTCTTTCCTTTTCGCGAGTAAGAATGCCATTTTTATACTCAGAATGGTGACCCAGAGAACAACTTAAATTTTTACCCAAGTTAAATGAGACAAAACCATTAAAATGACACGCAAAAAGTTTACTCACTTAAAAAGAAACAAAAGATAATTTAAATAAGATGCAATTATCAATTATAAACAATTATAGACAAAAATGGACTTTTTAAAGAATTTCCGGAACTTAAATCATTTTACAAAACACAACAGTATTACAGTCAATATCAATTTTATTTTTTATTAAAAAAACAACGCGTTCCTCTCATTTATCCAAAATAGATTACTAAGAAATAACACGGAAAGTACTCAGTTATTAATCCAAAACTAAAAGAACATCAAATATCTATGTCTGCAAATAAACCAATAATAGTACCTAGAACTTCAAAATTCAATTTCAGATTCACAGTACAAGAAATATACAAACAAAAAAATCATTCATTTATATAATTTTCGCCTATTACCCACACAATACCAAAAAAAGGATACTAGCAGAATTCAATGTAATTCTGAAGACACTTTAGGTTGACCTCAATGACACAGGAAATCTTGTTTCGTGTTGATAACTCGCAATTCGATGCACTTCCAAAGGTTCTCTCGTCAGTGTTGACCTCAATGATCAAGGTAATCCCGTTCAATTCGTTCAGTTGCTCGTTGAGTCGCTGGGCTTCCAGTTCTGGTTGACTGTAGCTGACGTGGAAATTCGCCAAGATTCCGTGTTTCTAACCAAGTCAATGGACTCCCATTTCCTGTTGACCGTTTTCACTGAAGTATTTCCGTATCGCTCGTAAAATTTCTTATCCAGCTGAAGGCTTCGCGGGTCTCTATTCGAAGCAAGGCAAGGTCTATGTACCGCTCAGGAAATCAAAAATCGATGAGGAGGTAAAACTTTTAAAAAATGCTCTTAGATAAAACTTTGAATAGTTTAAAAAATTCTCGGTCGAGCCCCCAATTTGTGGGACGGCGTCTAGGAGAAGGTTCGATTTTAATGTTAAAATAAGCACCCAGAGTTAAAATAACTTAATTTATTAATAACACAACTAAAACCTTTACTATTTACAAGGGGTTTTAAATATTTCGAGATAGCACCATACCAATTCCAAAAATCACGTACTCTTTCTCAAAACAACAGAGAGAGCGATTTCCTCTGAGCTGCCTTCGTTCAAACTTTGGTGCAAATCTCAGTTTTCCTTTTCTGCCCCCTTTATAAATACACGACCTCATCGTATCCCGTAGCTAAAACTCACGTGGTTTCGATTAGTAGTGCCATCTCGTACAATAAAAATCAAAAGAAGTAAAAGGAAACTTGCACTCTTTCCTACATATATATATACATATATACTAGCCGTTACCCGCCCGCTTCGCTGGGTATTACATGATGTTTTATAAATTTTTACTGCTATATATGTATATAAATTATTGATATCTA
>BMAO01027642.1:0-141392 GCA_019973975.1 Trichonephila clavata | reverse complement strand
TTTGTGCTACATCCAGGAATAGAATGGGTTTTTGGTTTCATGCAAAGTAAACACAAAATTACTTCTAAAAAGAAATTGAGAAGTGATCATTCTGCTTTGCACATTTGAGAAAATATGAATATAAAATCCATCCGGAAACAGCCATATTTAGCATATAGCTAAATATATCCCTAAAGCATTTTATAGTTTTAAATAAATCGATATGATCCAAGAAATTTCTCTAATAAATCGTTTTTTGTTGCATTCTCTCATTGAACATTTTTATCACATTTGGCTAAGGAGTATCAATTTTCTTTCTTTGTGCTTGGCAGAATCTTTAGGTTTTAGTGTGACAGACTCGTGTACTAAATATTGTATGTCATAGTCACTACAGCATTGCCTTTCCAATGGCAAATTCATGCTTGTTTTTCACTTTGATAATTGAAATAACGTTCTTTCCATTTTGAAGCTTGTTTTGGGGAATTCAGAGGGTATCTTCCATTTCCAAAATCCTGAACTGTTCCAATTGCTTTGAAACTCTTTTCAGATAGCTCTGTCAACATTTTATGAAACGAAACAATTGTCAAAAGTAAATTTCATGCTTTCTGGATTTTTAACATTGAATAAAACTTTCCACAATATTTTAGATCTGAGAAGAGTTTTCAATTTCTGAACTTTTCTCACTAGAGATTCTCATACCTTTTGGATAGCCACTATTGGAACATAACATCCACATTTTATAACCAAACCTAATTAATTTTCCATTTGTGAACATTTTGGCTGAATGATAACTAACAGGGGACCCTCAATTCCTCTTAGATTGGAAAATGCTGAGCTGCTGAAAGTTTTCATCTCCAATTTTTCATACAAGGGAGCAACTGTTACAATTTTATCTCCTAATATCAATATGGCATTATCTATAACATAGAAAAAAATTTCAGTTTTTTAAATCTATTTCCAGGTATTACACAAAAAATTATTGGGATTGATAGATTTTGCATGCTCCACTAGGCACAAGGTGACACCTCTGAAATACTTATCCAAAAAATTGTAACATATTACTTTTAATCTGAGGGAAAAATTCCTCCTTTTTGCATTTCATATACTGCTCCTTATGCATTTCATATACTGCTGTTTTTATTCAGCAGATATTCTATAAGTATGAACTAGCCAAATATTTAACAGAGATAAATTCAGGAAACATTTTGCTAATATTTTCAATGCTATTAGTGTTTTGGATTTTTTTAAAACTTACATTCCCCTCCCCTCTTCAGTAATTCTGAATGTTTCTCTCATTTGGCTTGAGTTTTATTAGCTTTCTCTATAACATTGAAGGTTTCAGGATCGAATGTGGTTTTATGATATCTTTCCTCTTGTCATGTATTCGTTTGTAGAAATTTCGATTTCAACATAAACATTGCTGAAAGAACAATATTTTCATTCATATCTTCTTCCTCAGTTAAAAACCCACCTTCAACCCATTTAATATAGTATAAAAATAATTCAGTGCTTCTGTAGTTTGAAATGGTTTTGAATGTAACATTGGATCAATCTTCATTGACTGAAGACACATGCAGAGACCAAGAAAGAGGAAAAAAAAAACCCCTTATCAAGCCAATCAATACCAATACAAGTACCTCTTCAAGTGAGTAACAGGCAATGTCTCATTATCAACAAATATACAGCCTTTCTGTAGCTGTTATGAGAAATCCACTTCAAGTGTGTCAAAGAGGCAAAAGAGAGGGAGATACAAGAAACTTGAGAAACATATAAATTTCTCCATAAGGGTTTTTTGTTGACACTAGAAATTTTAGAAAATTCAAAAACTTTTTATCATTCTTCTATGCACTACAATCAAAATTTTATTTTGTTAAAAGCAAAAGTTTTAACATGACAAACTTCCATTTACAAATTTTCTTACTTAATAGCAAAGAAAAAATAATTATCCTTTTTAAGCTAATTTGTAATCTATCAATGGGGAAAATATTTTTTATTACTTTCACTAAATTTAAAATATGTTGAATTCTGAATTTTTCTTGATAAAATATTTTTAAAAAAGCTGCTGAATTTATATTTTTCTTTTGTGGCACATTTTCTTCAATTTCTTTCAGCAACATTTTCTTGATACTAAAAAAGTAGTCCATCTTTTCCTTCTACATAATTTTTATACAGCAATGTGAATAAAATTGTTTCTTTCAGAAAATTTTTAAAATGATGAACCATTTTCAGTACACTGATTGTGTGTGTGTGTAACAGGTTAAATTACCAAGTTTTACTTAACAGAGACATCCCCCCCTCTCTCATTATGTAACTACAAATGACTCAATCTTACATGCTACAAATATTTGATTAAATGTATTAAATTTACTAGTATACTTAGTTCTAATAAAAGTTCCTTAACTTTTTTTTTCTAAAAAAAACCCCACACATCTGTTTTTTAAAAATAAGTATTGATTTCATATTTAATTACTTTTATATTTTAATTTTTTTCTTCTTATTTGTTATATTTTAATATTTAATAAAGTATTTCAATTCTAATCCTTTAAATTAATTTTTAATTATTCAATTATGAAATAATTTACCAATATTTAATCCTTCAAATATTGGTAAATTATTTCATAGTCTGATTCCCCTTTTATGTTTCATTTAAATTATAATGGTATTCAGTACTTCTAATTTTTTTTATTTTGATTTCACAGATATATTTATACTTGTTTATTAAGAAAAGCATAGCAATAACGTTGGTGCCCAAAAGGCTTAATTTTGCTATTGAGTCAAAAATGTGTTTTTGTTCATTTTTCTTTTTCATATAAATAGTCTGAATTTATAACATAATTATCTTTATATGACACTATACTGTTTTAAAAATATCTTTCTATTTAAAATATAAACGTTTTCCTGATCTTGTTTTACATATTACATAGCATGATTTCTTTCAAAGAAATAGTATATAAATTATGTACAGCAATTAATTTAATTTTGCAATTCATTTCAATAACATTTACTTTACTTAATTATTTCAGATTAAGATGAAAATGCATAGTATTCTAAAAATGCAAAACATTTCTGGGTTTTTACCTTTTTTATTGTTTTAAAATGGTGAGTAATATTTGGATTTCTTTACACATTGTTAAATATTTTTTTAAATTGTCAATTGTTTTAACAATTGCTCTTAATATGAAGTCAAATGAGAAGCACAATTAGTAAGAAACAAAAGAAAAAAAACCTCATTAAAAGTTAGGTATTAAATATATTCCACAAATAACTGTAATTTGATATGTATAAGCTTTAGATTTTGAAAAAATATGATTTTCCAAAGCAATAAAAACCAAATTATATAAGAACCAATAATATTCCACAATAGTGAAAATGGATTAATAAGTATTTTTTCTGCTAACAAATTTATGGAAGAGAGGTCATTTTTTCCCTTTAAAAGTTTATCCTTGCTATTTTTAAATTAGGTAACTAAATTGTATGACAATTATAAAATAATGCTCTACAGATATATTAATCTGTTTTTATAAAATTAGAATATTTCTCGTTACCGTAAAAAATTCAAACAAACTTACAAATAAAATTATAAGAGCTAAAAGTGTATAATCGATGAAAGATAAAATTAATATAAACACAGACAATCATTTTATCAAAATGAATATTTTAAATATGTGTTGTCAAATGAACAAAAATTACCATGCTCTCTAACAGCATCTTGATTGTGCCATAAAGATCCACCTGGTTTCCAGATTTGTTTTACATCTGGAGCCCTACATAAGATAATGTTTACAAATGTAATATTCATAATTCTTTAAAAGGTACAGATATTTTAGCAATATAAAAATTACACAAATAAATAAGAAAATAAAAAAAATACTACGATTTTTTTTAAAAAAAAGATTTAGTTATAAAGCATTTTACTTTCAGAATTTGTCAATTAGTTATACAAATTGTAATGTTTTTTCTAAAACAAATAAAAAAATTTTGCTAGCTTTTTAATATTGAAAAATAACAATACATTTTTAATAAAAAATTAAACAGTATTAAAATTATTTTATAGTACAATTCAAATTAACATACCCATCTGCTTGTCCTAATGATGAAAGAAGAGGAGTAAATATAGAAGGCTGTTTTTCTTCTTTACGAGAAATTCCAACTAATAAAATGAAAAAAATAATTGAATATCATTTGATTAATCATTTTACATCTAAAGGACCTACTATATTTATTTTAAAACACAAATCTAGTTTAAGAAAGCAACACCAGTTAGATAATCAATATGACAAGTTTTCCAGGAAAGAATGTTTTTAAATAGAAATTTGAATCCATATATAATACTCCCAATTTTTTTATCAAGCTACTTTTTCTAACACACTTATATTAATGTAAAATGGAAATGAGTTTAAAAAGGGTAGTTTTTTTAACTGTAAATATTAAAAAACAATTAAATAATGCATGGAGTAAATGGAGTTATAAAATTTTTATCAAATTCATAAAAAACCAGATTGAATATTGCATCAAGATAACTTAAGACTTTTTAACATGAAAGATTTTAGAAAATGATTTTTGATACAAGAGAAATTAGAAATAAACTCATTAACTTGCATTTTAAGAACTGAAAATGTCTACATAAACATTTGTTTGTAACATTATATATTGTAAGAAAATTATGCATAAAAACCCTAAAATATCTTTTTTTTATTATTATTATGGAGAGTAAATAAAGGGTTATTTTTTTGAAAAATAAAAAGGGATTTATTAAAAAAAAACTTTAAAAAATGTAGGGGTTTAGATTATTATTTTATACATTTTTGAAAATAAAAAAAATTAAGACTTTCATAATGTTAGAATAACTTATATGATGAAATATGACCCAATAGGAGCAACACTAACCCCATATCTCAAATGCAGTCTTATTTCACAAACAATCTAATGTGACCTTCCAACATAAAATGATTTATTATCCATATTCTTGGACATTTTGTTAATAAGAATATTTTTCATACAATAATAAAAAATTACTCACTTGCAAGACTTTCAGCAGATCTATTAACTGATCCACTTCCATCAGAAGAAACGCTGAGTTTAGAGCCGACCTAAGATTTAAAGAAATACTAATAAATTTATTAAATTTACCATTTTAAACTTTTCAGCATTGCCTTAGCTTAGGTATAAGGAATACACATTTAAGTCATGTAACATTCACACACCAAATATATCTCTTATTTATATATTGCAATAAAATTATTTTTTACACAAATCTGTTAGCATTTTCAAACAAAAATAAGGTTGACTGATTGTTTACTAATGTTACATTTAAGCAACACAACGGTTATTGGTGAAAATCCATGTAATTTTAAACCATGGACAGATTTTGAGTCAAAACCTAAGGCCCCTTCCCCATACAACACTAATATGAAAACTTTGAGCCTTATCAGATTTAATCTACTTCAACTCTGCTATGCAACAGATATTTAAAGGTCTCAGACCTTCAGCCTATGTCTTGACTACAATAATTCTAACCATGGGCTTGTGGCCTTGCCAACTTGTAGATATCTTGGGTGGAAAAAAAATGATGAAAATAAAAATTAACGGAAGAAAATGAGAAATAAAACAACGCATGTGCAAATGAAGTTTTAATCAAATCACAAAGTTGATTGCAATGTTATAGTATTATTCTTCAAAACCTTTAAAAAACAATTAGTTCACACACGAATAAATATTTCTACAGCCTTTATACGTATTATTTAATTTTATATATCTAATTTGATTTTTGCACATTTTAGATTAATTAATTTCAAGGAATTGTCATTTTTAAAAATACAATTAAAAGTATTTTAAACTAAGAATATAGAGCTAGAAAAAGGTAAAAAAAAAAATTATGTAATGAGAATATGCTATGTATATTGCAATTTTTGAAAAATTCAACTTTTTACTGTAGCATAATTAGTCATATATATATATATATGTTAACGTTTAAGAGTATAATTCGGTTATTTTATGAAATAACTATACAAGTCAGTTAAAGTACATAATAGATGAAAAATTTCATAATTTACCCAGTTATTTTATGAAATAACTAATGATAGACCATTAAAGTGAAAAATAAACAATTTCAAATTTATTTTATAAATTAATTGATCCTGAATAGCTAAAATTTCTCAAAAAATATATTTTATCCTTGTGTATGATTAATTGAAAAATAATAAGGAAAAACAGATGATATAATTTATTATTCCTCATATTGCTAACATTAGTTAAACAGAAAGGTAAAAAAAGAATATGTTGCAGAAATAATTATATTTAAATATTACCAAAAAAAAAAAACTAGAACTTGCTTCATAAAAATATTGTATAAACCTTTTAAAAAAATGTAAGAGAATATTAATTTAAATTTTACAAGATACCTTTATTTTACTTTTCATTATTTATCAGAGCAAAGATTGTTGTGATGACACTTTGAATGGCATTGCATATCATTTTTGAAACAAGTACACTTTTTACTAATATACATTTTTTTATAAGAGCACTTTTTAAATTCCTTGCCCAGTGCTTCAACTTTGATCTGTTACTACAGATAAAAGCATTGTCATTATTCGGAACTTCTTCAACTGAAATTAATTTTCACTCACAAAAACTGAATTAAAATCTACAGTACAATTGTTATATCTGGCTATTTCTCGTTCCTAATCGGAAAAATCTTTCCAAAAACTTGTAAAAGGCTGTTGAGTTTAAGAAGAAGAAAGCTGCTATAAACTGTTCAGAGTTTCGAGTGCTGTATTTCATACTTTAACGAACAAGTAATAATTCTATAGAATACCTAGTTAAATCATAGAATTGAATAATTTCATATACTTAACAAACTTGTCTAGTTATTTTATGAAATACCTAGTTATTCTATGAAATAGTGGATTTCACACTTTGTACACACACACATATATATACATACATATGTAAATTAAGTATTATAAAGTAATTATTAAACTTTCCCTGTACAAACATAACAATAGCAATTATTTCAAGGAGGTAAATAATTAATAACAGCACATAGGAAGAGATTATATTAATATAAAATATACAAAAATTGTTGAAGAAATGGGAATCAGATAATCAATTTTACCTTTACAGTCTTAGATGAAAATTCAGAAACATTTCTAAGTTGAAACAGTAATGGTTGTCAGTTATTATTGTAAAGATATTTACTCTTTTCTAAAACATCTACCTATAAAACTATCAACAATAAAAACCACAGAACAGAGCTGATAAAGATAATTAAAAACATACAGTAATTCATTACAAAAAAAGTCAATAAATAAAATATTAAAACTAATAAATAATCTAAGTTGTTATTTTTAAATATTACACGCCACTGATAGAGGATGAAGCCATCAAAGTACACTAAAAATGTATTCTTTGGGGATCAATTCTGTCATTTAAGACAGTTAATTTAATTAAGAATTAATAAAGTTGTAAACAGTTTAAAATAGAAAACTTTGTTCTCAGATTGGTTTTAAAATAATTTCTTTAGTTCCATTTGTAATAATATTACCATTCTAATAAAATTGTTTCAGATAAGTTTTTAAGAAATTATCTGGATCCAAGTATTTTTCCAACATGAAATATTTATTTATAAAGTATTAAAATATATTATATTTTTAAGCACATATGTGTACCTTCTTTATATCAGCACTGTTGGGTTTTAAAGCCTTTAACCATTGAACTAACGCTCGTTCACTGTGACAAGGAGTAATCCTATCCAAGCCAACATTTTCATTTGGAGTAGGTTTTGAAGGTTGAGGTAAGCAAATCAAATCGAAATATGTTAACATGTCTTGAAAAATGTCTGAAGACCTTTTAGCTGCACTGACAGTGTGATTACGATATGCACAACCCTGAAAAAGATAAGTGAGTAAAAAATATATCAAAATAAACAAAACACCATGCATAAAGAAATTCTCACAAAGAATTTGTGAACAGGATTACAGCTAAAAATATGTTTAAGGAAATATTCCATTTCAGCTAAAAATATAGCACAATTAAATTCATTGCAATAATTAATTCTAGAATTATACGCACTGAATTTCAGACATTGTTTGATAAAATTTAATTCATATTTAAACTCAAGGAAGTAAGTGCCAATGTAAGGAGGATTTTTTTTAAAAAATTAATTCATAGCAGTTTATAAAATTTTTTTAAAAGGTACTGATTTTCAGGACAATAATTCTTGGTTCTGATATAATCAATGATATACAATTTCATATTATAAAGAGGCTTTTGCTAAATGTCAAAGCATCAATTATCATTTTTAATAAACAAATTGTGTTAAAACAGTTATTTTTTTATGATTTTACTTAAAAGCAAAGCCTCTAAGGTAAGAAAAAAAAATTCAAATGCTTGATAAAAATACTCCTCCTTTTCTCCTTGTTAAAACGGAACAAAACTGGATACTGATATTTCTACAAATGATAGTTAATTTCTTCATTAAAATTTGAATTGTATAATAGATACAATTAACACAATTTGAAAGACTTTAATATCGATTACACAATGCTTTCTAAAATATTCTTTAAATAATAAATATAAAAATATGTCAATCAATATATTTTCCTTACGTACAAGTGTATTTCAATCTCTATGATATAAGCACTCTTAAATCAAATACTATTGGCCATTCAATTAATATAAATTGAGCCTACATAAAATGTTAGGTTTCATAAAAATAATCCATTTTAAGTTTTTTTAACGTAGTGTCGATTTTACAAGACTTTCAACAATTTCTTTATAACATCATTTTAACTTATTAATTGCATAAAAAGAAACTTATTTGCTTAGGGGATTATTTTTTTGCTTACACATACACATATATAAAAGATCATTTAGAGAACTGAATTGGAATAATGAAAATAATTACTAACACATTTCAAAAATTGAGGAAGGCCAGTACAAGCAAAAACATCTAATCTTTTACCATTTTTTAAATACATTTTGTACAATTAAATAAATATAGAAACCCTATATGAATATAGAAGTGTAAGTAACTCCCTCCCCCAAATATTAACATAATTTTTAAGAATTTAAGATGGTAGTATTGCATGGAGATTAAAAATGTTAATGTGATGCAGAAAAAAAAATAAAGGAAAAAAAAAAATCACAAATAAATGACATTTTAATTGATTAGATAAATTTAATAAATAAAAGATTTTGCTATGTACAGAACTGAACTTTTAATGAAATTTAGAACAAATATTGATTCCTCAAAAATAGGTCAAATAAACATAAATTTCAAAGCATTACTAAAATGATTTTTTTATTTAAATGTCAAGAAGTACAAATATGTTATAAAAATAATAATTTATAAAATTTTTAAATTCTATAAATGTATGAATAACACAATAAGTGTGTTTATTAAGGGAAAAAGAAAAATGTTTCAAAAAGTTTGTATGTACTTGAGCAGTTGAATAAATATTGCTCTTATTATGATTACTACTACTACTATGATGCAAATGCCTTATATTACATTGAAAATACTTTGACAGAATTTTTTCCCCATAAGTATTAATACTTAAATTTTTTATTAAATGTTTGAAAATTCCTTGTTTTCATAACCAAATCAATTCTTCTAAAACAATATGATGAATAAAGAACATTTTTATAGTCATTGATAAAATCATATAGCAAACTCATTATAATACATGCAACAAATAAATCAAAATACGAATGACATAAATATATCTTATTTTTAAACCGTTATCGCCAAGTAGTATACTTACGGAAAGTAAAAATAATGGATCAATAGGATCAAATTTATAGGCTTTGGTTCCACAACAAGGAAAAGAACCTGGCTTATGAACATTTTCTGTTGGTTCAGAGAATAAAAATGTCAGATTTTCCTTATGGTATGGGCATTTTGTAAAATCACAGCAGGAAAAGTTAGTTCCACAAGTTGTGCAAGTCAAACTATTCAAAAGGCCCCAAATTCTCCAATAAATTTTTCTCCATGACTGACATGCTTGATATTGATCTTCTAAATATCGATCAAGATTCCAAGTCATATCTCTGCCAAAAAAATTAAATTGTTGAAACACCACCATTTTTGCTCTAATCAAGTACTTTGTTTAAGATCTAATATAGTGATTTAAATATGTAATCATAAATACCTTTTGTGGGTATATATAAGTTCACCTCTTGGTCCTATAGTTGCCCTAAAAATTAATGTAAAAGAGAAACTAAATGTAAATGCAATATTTTCACTGTTTTATCTAATCCAAAATAAAATGTTTCATTTTCAATACACATTTCATATTAAAAGCATAAGTAGAATTTACAATTAAATTACAAATAGAATTATTAGTTCTGCCTGGAATTATTTTATTTGAAAATAGCATTCTATAGATGACACAAAATTTAATAATAAATTTTATGAAAAAATCGATTAAACTAATTTCTAGGCGAATTCAATTTATGCAAGAAATACTATAAACACATGTTGCTTACAAATCTAAGATTAAAAATTTGTTATTGAATTTTAATATTTTTTTAGTTATTCAAATTTCATTTATAATCCAAACACAAACACAGAAGCATATAACAAAAGAATGAAAATACTGTTTTTATAGAAGAGGGAAAAGTATAGAGCTTAAATAATTAGTCCCTGTTAATTTAAATAATAAAAATCCAGCTACTATTTGAGCGTACAGTTACCATTTTACATGTTTATCTTATAGTAATAAGTATTTTTTTTACCATTGTTTGCATATTTTAAATTTTGATATGAACAACTTGATTTTACAACATTTATCAATTAATAAATTGTTCACACTATTATTAAAAATGCATATAATTCTGAAAAAATTAAAATGTATTTCAAATATACAGAATTTCTGAAAATTAAAATCATAAAATATTTTATTTTAAAAAAATACAGTAGAGTCATATAAAATCCTATAAAAGCTTCACTTTTCACTAGAAATTTAAAAAAAAAAATATTACAAATATTTGAAGAATTAAATTTGCTCTCCACTAAAATTATCTAATTTAAAAAAAAAAAATTACACACATAATTAGTGACACAAACAAAATTATGAATTTTACTTGTTGAACACTAGATGGAAACAATGTTTTAAAACCACAATTTTATAATTATCAAGGTGGTCCATATCTCAAGAATTTTCCATACATCTCATTAAAACATACATATAAAATTCTATCTAGACAAATATTTCTCTAAATATAAAACAGCACAATAAATGGCACAATTTTTTGAATTTAAATTATATTTAACATTTTCAGAGAATATTTTTCTGTGTTATTAAATAAAGTAAAAATGTTTCTCCTTTGCTGCAAATGGAATTAATGAGTTTTATTTTTAAGTGGGAAAATGAAATGCATATATATTTACTTGGATAAATTTTATCACTGATGTAATCTGCAATAAATGGCTTGAAAAATAGATTATATGACTTTGTATCTAAAGTGAGAATACCTTTGAAATAATGATAATATTTGTAAACAATAAAAATACTGCACACACATATTTTTCAAAAAACATTAATATAATATAATGATTTCTGACTTGAAAATATTAATTAATATTACATATGTAAAATAGGAATATTTTAAGTTTGAAAGTTTAATGTGAATGAATACAAACTATTTGATAGTTAAAAAAGCTCTCTTATGCAATAACTATTTTATACATAATTTTGTATCACTAATAATATAATGATACTGACTGTATGTGTTTCTATTCATGTTCTTGGAATTTATATAATATTAAAGAAATTATAAAAAAACCCCAAAGAAACTGGTATTTAAAACTAAATTTTCCAAAAAGTCAAACAGCATTGAAAGCCTTGGAAAAGATGCAATTACCTGTGTATCAAGATATCATTAAATGAATTTTGCAATCCTAAATACATACCATTAAAATATTTTAATGTCATGTTAACATATTTATCATGTGAATTGAAACTTAATATTTACACAAGTTTAGGCAGTTACAGTAAGTGACAACTTAAAGAGCCTAGAGACCCAGCATATCAGAAAATCTTGTTGTAAGTTAATACAGTCCTACTGGTGTTACTAATTTTTTTTTAACATTTAATTTTCACCAATTTCACATTAAAAACTTTTGGATCTAAATTATGATGAACTTCGAGTGCAGAAGAGTATAACAATTCAGATAAAGGAGTTAACATATTTATATTCCTCTATTCAGAGAGTAAGTAGTTCAAAGCTACACATTCAAAATACTGCAGCAAAAGCAAAAACACTCCAGTAAAGTCAATGGTGGGATTGCATTTCTTTTCTGCAATTGAATTACAAATGTTTGGCCAATTATATATATATATATATAATTAACAAAAGTTCAGTAAAATTGTTAGATCTTGCGTGATCATTTCATTTTCACAGTAATTTCGAATTTTTTCACATTTAATTAAAAGTTTTTGTAATAATATTTCAATTATGATAATTTTTTGTTTTAATATCTCTGATGAGGAGAAAATATTTTTAATAGTACAGGAAATCTGTAAATCTATACATCTTTTTAGAGAGAGATCTTTAAAATTTTAAACATTACTTTTAATTTGGTATTTCAAAATTACAAGCAATAACTCAAAATCTTAACATTAAATTATCAATAGCTGAATTCATATAACTCTGAATTTTATACTTCAACAAATATAAAACTAAGAGTTTTGGATACTATTTTTTAAAAAAAATTCTTTTATTATTTTACTTACTTTTTAGATTTACAAGGCATATGAGCCTGTAGTTTAGTAGCAAAAACTTGCTCACATAAACTGCATTTCATAAATTTAGGTACAAATCTTTGGTTAGGTAGCTTTGCTTCAGGTTTCAATAAGCGTTCAAGTAATATTTTATATAGTTTTCTAAAATAAATAAATAAATAAACAATATATCAGAATTTCATCTTTTAAAATGACTTAATTATAAAAATGTCAATATACTCAACTCTTTTATTTCTCCACTTGGGTCTTTTAATGATTCAACTTCTCTATGATTAAATAACAGTGCTAGCCTACAAATAAAAAAAGTGTACAGCATATAAACTAATATACAATGCATTTATTTTTAAAAAATTCAGTTAAAATATATTGATTACCTAGTTAGGAGGTCATTATTTAATGCTCCAATAGGACAGTTATTTTCAATCACACTGTTCATATGTCTATGACAGTAATTTAAGCATTCATCTACTAAAGCAGACATTTGTAAGAAATCAGCAGATACAAGTAAATGTATAGCATACTTTGGATCTGTAACATAAAAACATGAAATTCATCTTATTTTAAATTCAAATAATGCACATCAAGCAATCATTTAAATAAAAAGTAGTTACTATAAAAAACACACACACACACAAAACTTTTATCCAATTATTTTATTTCCTTTTAGTAACTAATTAAAAAAGCAAGTAGTATTATAAATAAATATTCTATACAAAACAAACAATTCAGGTAAAATTAAATATATTTTATAATATGATACACAACACTGATTAAAACAAATCAATCAAAACTACAAGAGTAATATCCATTGTGTAAAACTTTACAATAAAAACATTTTTAAATATATAAATCTGAAGGGGAAAAAAGAATAAATATTTTCTTCTGAAGTATTTTTTTTTATTGACTGCTTGAACATTTGTATTAATGTTTATAAAATTTACAATGGAAATTATATAATTACAGAATTTCAGTAGCTTAAAATATGTTATTTTTTTCAAATAAAATCATATAACATGTAAATAAAGTTTACTCTTAAAACATTACCCAAGTTGAACTAAACAAACAATATATATATACAATGTACAATATTTGTAATTGTTTCTTCTATTATACTTTAATCACACTTCTTTACTTTCTTTCATATGTGTAAAATAATCACTGTTTTTATACATAAAAGTATGTTTCATAATTCTTTGAAGTTGAGAAATGTTTTTGCCTGCACTCAAATAACCTTGCCTCTATTAATACAGTTCTAATTGTAAAATAATTTTTTTTTTAGTGGAGAAATTCTCATCTTGAAGCACCAAAAGGAGAAACTTTTGATTCTTTCGGAATTTGTGTAAAAAATACATAACACTTCACTATAGTTTTGGTAGATTAACAAAGTAATGCAATTCCAATTATGTCAGTATTCCATACCAGAAATAAAATATAATGAATCTAATTATTTTTTAGTTCATTCATCTCATTCAATTTCAGGAATTCTAGTATAACATCAAGGCTTATGCAGTAATCTTAAATAATTTTCCTTCCAGAAGTACTTTTGAATATGGATATTTTAATCAAATGGAACATGTTGCAGTAAATTCACAAACTTCCAAGTGCTGTTCAAATTAAATTTCTCTTCTGTATTATTATTATCATCATACTTAATACTGGACATCTGATTTTTTAAGTACATTTCTAAATCATCTGCATTTAAATTCTTTACTTCAACAACTTTTGTGTTTTTCAATATTAATCAAATGATGGTACTGTAAATTTAAATGTGCAAAATCTAAGTCCTAATAGAATATTACTTAAGTTGTCAGTAATATACCTCATATTTGAATCCAATAATTCTCAAAATCATTTATCGCTTTACGATTAGCCATATAAATATTCATCAATATTACTTTCAAATTCAAATTGTTAAAAAAAAAGCAGGGTAAAATTCAAAACATTTGAATTGTTTTTTCAAATTTCATCTATTCTTGTAAAATGTATAGAGATATTTTTATTGTTATTTTAACAAAGAATAAAACACTCTTCATTTTCTTTCACTTAGGCATGCATAGTTCTGATTCAAGATTAATTTTTTTATGTCCAGTAAAATATAAATTTTTTCAAAGTTTATTTTTGTACTTATATATAAAAAATTGAAGAAATTTTTCTTTTTGAAAATTTTTTCTATTAAAACAAATGTTTATTTTGTGATTTTCTTTAGATAAATTAATTAGGCCTCTTTAAAAATATTTCGTTCATTACCAAAGGAAAATAATTTGAGTTTAATGCATATATTATTTTTATATGTTTCTTAGTTTTTAATTTTATATTCAAGAGAGTGAGATATTTTCAAGATTTTCATTCATTTTCTCAATTTTGCTATTGCTTGAGATGTTTTTTAATCATTGCTGGAAATTATCAAATTTAACCATTCCTGCATCTTCTGTTATCAATACCATGGTGTAGTAAAAAGAATTTTTAATCTTGTAACAAATTTATACTGTCTGCCTTTTATTCTCAAAAATACAACCTTTTACAAAATAACACTTGGTGAGCGAAAATTTTATGATACTTGCCCTAATCCAATTCAAATGCCTTAACACAAATTTGTGTATTCAGTAAATGGTTGCTTAGAAAATTTTAATTCAAGAAGTACATTAGATCCTAAATATAGACACTTAAATTTGATATTCATTGCAAATGCAAAAAGAAAACAGTAATCTTCTACAGGACTTTTTCAGAATGGAATGTAAATCTAAGTATATGTGATATCTACAGTGGTGGCAAAAAGTCCTGAACACATTCATTTTTTAGCGTAATTTTTGTGTTTGACTTCATTTTTTGATGTGAAATTATTGCACTATCTTAAATATTGTTATTGATTTTAATGTATTTTTTATGCTGATTTCAAATCTACTACTAGTTTCTTAATGACTAAAATATTTTTTGTAGTAAAGCTGCCTGAACACAATAATGTGAAATATGTGCAGAATAAAACAATATAGAATAACATAACATGCAAAGAAAAATAACATGAAAATTGACAAATACGGTATATTTAATAAGCATTTTGAAAATTACATTGTTGTCACATGTTAGAAAATCAATATTTTATGGGCCAGCCGTTTGCTTTAATTACGGCTCTACATCTTTTTGGCATGGAATGCACCAATTTCAAAAGAAGATCTTTCTTGACAATATGGTTGAAGGAAAATATTAAAGCTTCAATTAATTCAAGTTTGTTCGAAGGTTTTTTCTTTGAAATTTCATAACCAATTTTAAACCATAAGTTCTCTATTGGATTAAGGTTGGGAGACTGTCCTGGCTAGTTCATTCTATTCACAGTATGGTCTTTCAACCATTTCTGGACTACCTTTGCATGATGACAAGGGCGTTATCGTCCTGAAAAATCCATGACTGATTCCCAAAAAGATCTCTCGCAGTTGATAGGAATTTATTTTGTAGTATTTCAATGTAATCCATGGTTTTCACTGTTCTGTTAATGATGTGAAGTCTTCCAACACCATGAGAAGACATACAACCCCATACCATCACTTTTGTCGGGTACTTTACTGTGGGCTTCAGACACTGAGGGCTGAATTCCTCGTGAGTGCGTCGTCTTACATAGGCACTAATTTGGTTACCAGAAATACAAAACTGACTCTCGACACTAAATATTACCTTTTCCCAGTCTTTAATAGTCCATAATGAATGTTCCCTTGCCCACGTCAATCGCCTCTTGCGTTGAAATTCAGTCAGTAATGGTTTTGGGCGCGCTTTACAGCCTCGTAACCCAATTTCCAGCAGTCTTCCTCTAACAGTTCTTGGACACACACTCACATTTGATGTCAAAGTCCATTGTTTCAAAATTTGCGAGGAATTAAGCTTTCTGTTTGAAAGTGAAATTCTGTGCAATAACCTGTCTTCACGTAAAGATGTTTTTCTTGGTCGTCCTGATCGCCCCCTGTTCGCAATAAAATTTGTTTCAGAAAATCTTTTCAAAGTTCTCACAACAGTAGAAAGGCCACATGGTACTTTAGCAGCAATTTGGCGCATAGAATAACCTTCTTCTTTCAAATGTATTATTTTGTACCTTTTATTCTCAGGCAGATATGAAAATTTAGCCATAATTCCAATATTTTCCACAAACGCACTTCAAATTGCTATCAATACACTATTTTCCACAAGCACACAACTGCATTCAATACAATAAACCGCGTTTCACCTTTTTCTTTCAACCCTTTATCGCTACTGCTCTCTGATTGGTTGAAATAATGGAGCATTTCATTGGTGGAAAACACATTCACTCATTCTTACAGTGATCTTGTGCTTTCTTGTCAAGGGTTTTTCAACATATCAATGAAACTATTTACTTTAGATGAAATCTACAAACATGTTTGAAATCAGCATGAAAAAATACATTAAAATCAATAACAATATTTAAGATAGTGCAATAATTTCACAACGAAAAATGAAGTCAAACACAAAAATTACGCTAAAAAATGAGTGTGTTCAGGACTTTTTGCCACCACTGTATATGTATTATGTAGTGCATATGCAAGTTACTGATCAATGGGTTAACTATGGAAATATAAGATTCATAGTTAAAAATATATTGATGAATTTTAAGTCGTAAAGATTTCAAAATGTATTTTTTTTTTTGCACACTTTTCCTGATTTTAATTAAAGTAAAAGTATTAAGGAAACTTGTTGTTTTGAAATATTTCCCTTTATGTAAAACTTCTTTGGCATATAATTTCACTTCCTTGGTTCACATAACATAAAAAAGAAGTCAATATTCCATTCCAACCAAAAAACCATTTTAAACTGAAATATTTTCACTTTACATACTACAGTAATATAATACAACTTAGTTTTCACAAAGCTATTGATCCTTCAGTTTCTCCCTTCCTTCAATCTAAATTATATTTTAAAAGATCAGAGCAGGAAAAGACAAATCAGCTGTAGCAATTAATCCTGGCTTTTATTAAATGCAATGTTTTGAATTCTAAATGACTAAATGCTGAAAGTACAGCAGCATTAAGTTTCATGCCTAATACGTATTGAAAATTTTGTTATACTGATATGACAAACTGAGTACAGTGTAATATTTTAAATCTATTAATAATAAAAAACCAACTCATCTCTCTCTCATTCAAAGTCTTTTTAATATAAGAATATATTTTAATCCAAACAAAGTTTACCAAATTTAAACTTTTTACTGCCTCCAGTTGAATCTGCAAGAATATAATCCATTATCTTTCTGAAGACCAGAATATCACAATGAACAGATATAGTCAATTCTCCTTCTGGTTCTACATCTAAGCAATCCTTAAAATATGGCATCCTGTTGATAAGAATGTCATACGGACAAGAAAATGTTTCTTCTAAGTTTTTGCAGTCATCAATAACACGAATGCTGATTTCTTTTCTGTAAATGAAAAAAGGCAAGAGTTTTTATCAGAATAATTACAATGTGTACTCCTATAATGTTTTTTAATAGTGCATTTATTAGTAAATTGATAAATATTTAACTAAAAATTAGTTTTTTAAATATAAACTTTGTACCTTTTGCTTTCTATTGTATTGTCAGCAGTTGGGCACATTTTACTTCAGTTTACTAAATTATTTCATGTTCTTATATATATATATATATATGAGCTAAAAAATGCCTTTCTTTTAATAATAAATATTTTCCATAGGTATTAAGGATTACTCATCTTCTAACCTGCTCTTTAGAAAAAATGGACAGAAAAAGACTTTAAACTAGATATTAGATGCTTTTATTCCTATTACTGTTAGTTCCAACTAGTAGAAGAGGTAGTATACTCTTTCCTATGGAAGAAAATTTTCTGAGGGATTTGTGATATTCCGGGGTATGCCAATGAAGTAGGCTCATGATCATTTCCAAGTTTTTGATTGGTTATCACTCTCATTAGTCACTATGGTTAACAACTGGGAAGCTCAACATCTTACATATACCATTCAAAGAAAACTTACAACACATTGATCATACTAAATTCTAATTCAAAATGTAAATTTATAATTTAATTTACATGTATGCATATCATTTAAAATAAATAATAAAGAATCTGATTTTTGATTTAATGCATAATATATAAATGGTGCAAACTTATAAATATTTTTTTTAGTGATACACAGTCAAAAAGGTTTAGAAATTGCTGGCTTTGCTGTACTATATTTTTGTTAATGTCATCACAGTCTAGTTGAGATGGTTGATCTATTTGAAATATATATTATAATCATTGACATTACTAGTTGTGATTTATAAATAAGAAATATCTTAGACATTTGAGGCAATTTACAATGGGAATATATTTAACAAGGGTTTGGGATGTGTTGATATTTAGTATTCAATATCTGGGGTTACCACTAAGAAATTATTATTAATGAGGATACTATAACTATAGTTTTGAGGCATTTCATTTGAATTGCATATCAGCAAGTTCACAAACATGTATCTTAGACTATTGAGTTGGAAAGGAACTTCCTGCCACATGGCAGTCATAAGGCATTTTTACAAAACAAGAAAATATACATGGAAATTTCTTGGTAAACTAACTTATAAAAATTTTTCTCATGAAACAAAAAGTCTACAATAATTTTCACTGTAAATTACTCATAACCATCATGACGATTCCCCTCAGGATATGGATTTGACTAAAAATACATAGAACAATCTCAAAATTTCCTTTTTTCTTCATTCCTGACTGTGTGTGAAAGTTTAAAGGGGACACCATGACTCTCTTCACTTTACCATCTAACCAGACAAGTGATTAAGTTGTAATATTAATTGTATATGATTTGATTGTAAATATATCTTAATTATTTAAAGCATTAATATTGAGTTTTTATTTATAGAGTCTAGGGTTGTTAATTAACAGTAGAACATAAGATGGTTATAATTGAAATCTTTTTAAAACCACAAAGCTCAATAAAATGAGGTGACATTTTACCAATAATGAGATTGATATGCATGGGTATTATAATGAAGCAAACCCAAAGCTTTCTAGCTAATTTTTCTGTATGTTCCCTATTGGTAGTCTCACAGGTTGCAAAAAATTTGGATGAAAAGTCCTTTATTCACAATCTTGCAATTTGAAATGAATGATTTGATGGGTGTGCACAATGTTTTAGACAATAGAGAATATCAATGGCTGACTGCTATGAAGATTGTCTTTAACAATTGTATGATTTTGATGAAAATGTTTGTGCCATTTGAGCAATTTTGACTTATTTATTGCTTCACTATCATATGCTTCATTTAACATCTGATGTTCTATATTTAAACATAAAAAAATTTAAATTTCCCCACTTTTTATAATATATATATAGCACTTCAAAATCCAATAATAAAAAAATCTAAATGTAATGACAAGGACTAAATAAATAACTGATAAGTTTCCTGCTTTCTCAATTAATAAGACCAAGGTCATAAAAAATAATTTTTAACATTGTGGTATAACATGATAGTCAAATCTGAGAAATTTTTGACTCTTCCTTGTATAAACATGCAATACAAATATTCATCTTTTAATCTAAATAATAAAAACTCCTACTATATGTTAATTTTTTTTATATTTCTTTTTATTATTTTTTATATAATAAATTTTATGAGTGCATTTTTTACTATAACAGTTCATGATTCAAAGCATCTCACAAAATTGTTTGTAGTAATCTAAGGTTATGGAATGATTTTTTTTGGAACAATTCTTATAGATAGCTAAAGACAAATAAAGCATCCTACAAACAATGCTAATTTTTTCCATAAAAGCCAAGTACTTAATGGTTATTTGCAATATTATTGATTTTATATGAATATTTTCTTTCATGTGAAAAAAGATGTATACCTCGTTAACGTTTGTATTCAATATTATTCAGAGGACAAAAACAATAATAATAAAGAGGAAAGGTTTAAACAAATATTATGTTGCTAAACTTTTACGAACTAAACTCAGTGGCGCAACAGCCCAAGCCAAAGCCTACTGTGCCCATGTCAGTTTTTGTGACCTTGGTCCCTGAAATGCATGAGCAGATATTCTGGTCAGGTGGTCAGTCTGACATAAAACCCCAAGTATTTAGTTCCCAAGCAAGCTTGGTACTCATTTATTGACCTACTGAAGGGATGAAAATATAAATAGATAATTTGGGGCAATTTTTAAAATTTAAAAGTGCAATTTATTCAGAAAATGTAAGTTACACAACTTAAAGCTACATCTTAAGAAAATTGTTAAGCTACTTAATCTCTGAATGAAAAAAATAGACATTTACATATGTGTTATTTTCCTTAATAATTTTTTTATTCTGAAATTCAACATTGTTAAGTCAATATTTTTTTCTTTTGTCAACATCACAACTTACATGTTTCGGTATGAAGTATTGCATTTAAAATTCCCAATAGACAAATAGAGCATTGGCTTATAAATTTTGTGTAAGTGAAAATAACTGTTCACGTACAAAAATAAATGAAAAAGGTTCCTAATTAGTTTGGCCATACAAACTACATTTATATGCATGTACACACACATTGAAGAGTCATGAAATTATAATCAGCCGTTCAACATAAGGCAATGGTGTCAAACTCAAAGACTGACTTGGGCCAAATAACCAAGGTTTAACTTAAGGTGGGCTGCAATGAAAATCAAAATTCATAGAAATATAGGTTTATTTCGAATAATACATTATAATAAACATATATAAAAGCAGGGACATCTTAAGGCATGGGCCAGGGCTTCGCTCTCAGTGGGGGCCTTGTTTCGTTCTTGACTTGATCTTAATAAGATCATGATCCAAATAATATTGAGAGTTAAATATTAATCTTGCATATATTCTCCGAAAAACAGGGAATTTCAAAATGCATGTCAACTGGCAAGACTGTATTATTATGCGATGATCGTTGTCCATATCTACACCTAAGCCTAACACCACAAACAATCATTCATTTAGTTGAAATACGGCGATCAGTCAAGCAGGTTTGGGCCTAGTTTTCAAGATTGTGAGTCATTTGAATGAGTATTTGACTATACATGTTGTATATTGTCTACTTTTGAAGATATCAGGTAGGGCCTACTTTTGCATAGGGGCCCAGGGCTTCAAAAAATCTTAAGATTTCTCTGAGTTAGGGCTTCTCAAACAGTCTTAAGACATCCTTCTATAAAAAAAACATGAAAAATTTAATATGTACGCCCTAACACTTAGTCCCTTTTCTCTGGTACTATCTTTTCTGTTTTGAGAGAAATTTTTATATTTTATTATATATTATTGTGTGCCAATATATTGATTGGCCACAAAAATGCTTGTTGTGGGCTGCTTGTTTGACAGTCCTGATGTAAAGTATACATAGGAAGATTTTTCATTTGACAAGGTGCTAATTGGTAGTCTGAGGTATCTAATACTCAGCATTCACTAACTGGTTCTGCAATTCCTGCACTTTGCGAAGTGGTAACATGAATGTGGAATCCCAAATGTTCAACTGGATTTATGTTAGGTGAATTCAGACATGACTTTAAATTCACCAGAATGTTCACTGAACCACTTCCTGGCAATTCAAAAGAATATTAAATGGTTTTTCTTTCCATGCACTACCTAGATTGTGAATATTTTGTTGTTTCTGATTCTGGACTACACAAAATAGTTAGTGCAATGTTTTGCAAAACAAAGTGGAATAAAATGAACGACAGTGTTAAAAATTATACGATAAAGCACTTTTTCCATTTGTAAAAAATAAGCATGGAAGAGAATATTTCCAAAAAATAAACATATAATACTTGTAAAATATTTTCTAGAGGAAAAAATTAAGCTTGAATAAATAAATTAAAAGGGCAAGCAATGAAGGAACAAGGACAAGTTAACAACAGATTCAACATTAAAATCTGAATTTAAACAGCTCCTAAATTTTAGGCTACAAATTTGCAGAGTACACATAAGTTTATCGCATAGTTATACACATTTTAAAGCCATTCTGGATAAAATATTTAAGTTAAAAATATTTTCCAATGCATGTGACAACAAAAACAAAATATAGAAACAAAGTAATGCAGAATATGAAATAGGGCTGCAGGTGGCTTCAAGAGATCTAGACTTCAACATTTTGTGTAAAAAAATGCAAACACACCCCAATTACTAAATTTAATACAAGAGTAGATGACACATGGAGCACAAATTTATACTAGTAATGAGTAAACAACATTAATATTCTCTTAAAATTTTTTAACAAAAAACAGTGTTTTCTTAAAATTGTCTTTACTTAAAGTACCTATAACATATAGGTCCACTTAAAACATTATTTTAAGATACATTCTTCCGCTTCTTTTTTTTTTGGATGGGACTCCCTGGAAACACCCCTTATAACTTAAAGGGTTCTGTTTCTCACTACAATGTACCTAGAATCGTTTGGAGGGACTCTCCAGGGTCCATTTTCACTTCAACCTAAGTTTCCCATCATTAAGAAAATTTTTGTCTCTAGCCATCTTAAACACTTAGTGTTGAATTTCATTAACAGCATTCTCAATGATGCAATATTATGATTTATACTGATGGCAGTAAAATATCTGACCAAGTGGGTAGTGGTATCTACATTGATACGCCACAAGAAAAATTGTCTCTGAAAAAACGCAATCTGGATATCTGCTCAGTTTTCAGAAGTGAACTAATAGCCACTGATGCAAAATTTGAGGCTTTTCTAACTAAGAAATATGGTGATCTTTAGATTCTCTCTGACTGCTGTAGTTTGCTTCAACAACATTACAAATGGTTTATTGTTGGCAACAAAACCAGTATGTCTCCATCCTACACGGACTGAAACAAATATCACTGCACCATAATATCCATTTGCAGAGGATTCCATCATGTCGAACTTTACGGCAATGAAATGGCAGACAAACTAATGAAGGAGGGATGTAATCTTCCAACTAACCTCCACATCCACCTTTACATATCTGTGGATTTGTACTCATTGAAAAAATCTCAAAATTTTGTGAAGTGGAGGGTGTTTTTCTCTCATCATTGGTATGCAAGTAATAGACCTGGTCTGGCCCTATCTCTCAAGTGTAACAGATGCTCCCACACTACACTTTCTCGTCTTGCTAGTGGTCACATCAAGTGTCTCTCATTCTCAGCAAACAAAAAGATCTCCATCTGTGCTAGGTGTCAAGACCACCAGGCTTCTCCTGAGCACAGAATGCACTACATGGATTTCACAAGTAAAGATATCTATACAGATTCCCTTCTTGTCCTCGACTTTTTGAGAGTCAATGATTTAATAATACCCTGGAGGAACAACAACAACAAGGGTTCTGAGAGTCAACAAGATTAGGTGAAAAATTGTCAAAATGGTTCAGAGTATATACATTTAGTTTAGTATAGCCAATGGCTTTTTAAAAAAATATATATTCTAAAATTATATTAAGATTGCTTCCAATATACAATTTTTAGTTCGTATTTACCAAGCCTGATTTGGCATTCTTTTTTAATCAAAATATTAATTTATTTCACAATGGAATGCTAAACACATAGATATTATGTTATGTTCAAATATTACATTTAAATTAAAAGAATAAGTTCAAAATAATCTGCAATCCTCAATTCTTATATATTTGACATAAAAATATAAGTACATTCACTTACTTGCCAGAAGCTTTGTCACCCTCAGCAGTAATAGCATCAGGAACAACATCTGCTTGTTTAGCTAAGAATGTAAGAACATATTAGTGAGAGAGTGGGTGAATATTAATGTTGTACTATTCAGCTACTCAAGAGCTTTTATAATATATTAGACTAGGTTCTTATTTACAATTCTTAGAAAAAATGCTTTTTGAGAAATATGTTTACTTTCTAAGATTTGTTTTTAAAGTTTCTATTTTTTCACCTGTTTTTAATCTCAACAAGTGTTATGTGTGATTTGTAAAAAAATTCCTTAAACATTAACAATCAGAAACAGAAGATTAATATTTTCTCAGATTGTAAATAAAAATAATTAATAATTTTCTCTTAAAAAAGAAAATTTTTTATTCCTTGCCAGAGCTCATTTTACCCCTTTTGAATGTCATTTAATCATTATATAAATATACTAGATTCTGTGTTCTACAGCAAAACTAGATAACATTCGAAAATATTTTTGTTCTTCCTTTTTTTACAAACTTAAAATAAACCTTGAACTACAAAATTCTATCTTAGATTTTATAAATTACTTTCATAACTACTTTTAACAATTTCATGTCTGCATATATGTGAAGAAAAAGTATACAAATCAAAAGTGTACACTATATCTGTATATTTGCTAGGGTATATATGAATTTATTTAAGTGTCTTATATTCCATTGTCATTTCCCTAAATATTTTCTTTCTCAAAGAACATGTTTTCATCACAATGATTTGTAATGATTATGGGGAGGTGTAATGTAGTAGGCCTCCTCGTGATGAACCCCAGGTAACGCAAATTCTGTTACAGCTTTGCCACTTAAGTGCACTAATGGCATAGGTGCTATTGTAGTGTATGGCATTTGTAAAATAATGACTATGGAGTCTATCAGCAGATGAACAATTTTTAGTAACCTTTGGAAAAATGTTTTTCTCAACAAAAAAGACAATATTAAAATATGTGTTCTTTAAAAATGTGTATTTTAAATGACTTTGTTATGAATGCAATATGCATAACTGTAATAAAGTATTAAAATGTTGGTTCTAAATTGGATTAAAGATGATGTATTGCTTTTATAAAAATGGTTTGATTTGTTTTAACACATTTGATTAAAATGCATAGAAACTGATCAAACTAAACAATTAAAATAATGTAATAATATTTACAACTCCCACAACATTGAAAAATCAAATGTTTTAAAAACAATACATTAATTTTTAGTGGAAAAAAATACTATTTAAAGAAAATCATACATAATTACCAGATTTAGATGATTCACCACTTCTATGCCCATAACTTCTAGCACTAGAGGGTTTTTGAGGTTTCTTTGGATTTCTAGCAGAATGCTTAAAACTTTTCTTTGGGGCAGGATTAGAGGAGGAGGCAGACATTTTCCAGTTTTAATTTCTAAAAGTAAAATAATGAAAAATGGAAAAATTCAATTTTAATAATTATATTTAAAGATCTAAAAAATTCAACCAATTTTCAATTAATATACATACGAAGGTCATTGAACAAAAATATTTCAATGTTAATATACAAAGAAGTTAAACGAAATCAATGATTATGACAATCAAATAATAGAAATATTGGTTAGAATGTTTCAAAATCTCTAAAGTTCCAAAACTGATCCTAAATATTCATATTATAATAATATTAGTAACAATAATTATGCATCTATATTTTCAACACTTATGAATGGTGGAAAGATAACCTAAACACTTTAATTATTCATTTCATAAAAATGTTTGTAATAAGGGTTCATTAAGCAACAATTTCATTTAAAAATAAAGTTATTTCATTACATATTTAATGTTAATTGTAGGCAATCTGTAACACAAAACCACAACATTAAGTTATATCTCAAGAAATGAATATTATGAATAAAAGAACTAACATATTATACTGTTGACCAATTTTGTTAAATGAAAAGACATCCCCAACAAAAAAAATTGTTGTCAAATGCCATTGTTTTTATTATGACTGCGTTCAGACATGCGTGGAAATGGTTTCTACAAATGGCTATATATTGCTTCATTTGATAAAATTGGTCAACGGTATAAAACACAAGAACCTGAAAAAACCCCATAGCTCTATTTATGCATCTATATATTAATACATATGACTAACTGCACTGTAGTATAATATAAATAAAAAGTTAACTTTTCCAGATAAATCAATTCTAAATTAAGTATGCTGAAAAATATGTACATATATGGATCACAGAAATACATTAAAGGAACTTCTCTAGAAGTATAATAAAATATGGGGCTAATATTTACTTATTGCTCTCAAATTACAAAATTTCCCCCTTTATCACTGTTTTTATATAAATTATTCATTAACAAATGGTTTAAAAATTTTTTGACACATTTAAAATCTGAAAAATTATATTCTCTTAGCATTTCATGCTTTTTAAAAACATACTTTTGTATTCATACTTTAATGTTGCTTCTACTGTTAAGTTATATAATACCCTCTTTGTTATCAATAATTCCATTACTTACAATTAAAATTATACATTTAAAATAAAAAGGAAAAATGTATAGGGAATAATTTTATGATGAGAGAGAATAATGTAATTATCTCTCAAATCAACACTGAACTAACAGTTTCAACCTACACTGGTAACACTAAACTTATGCTTTCCATAAAATATAACGTGTTAAACTCTTTTTTTACAGTAATGTTTTAAAAACACAAGATCTTCATTAAAAGTAAATTTTTTGGTACTTAGGTATCAGCGTTACAGCAGCAAAATGAGCAGCACATGAATTGTATCTTGATATCAAAATAACAAAAATTCTATATAACATGTTTCATATAAAAAATACCAATGTCAGATTTAGATGGAAAATGGTGCAATTCATGTGGCGCTAATTTGGCTGTGGTCATGCTGGCAAGTACCCATTTTTTTTAAGGTTTAGGAAAATATAGAAAATTATGTGCAGAATGAATAGGCAGATTCATCCTCAAAATTAATAACAATATGTACATATCAAATATATTAATCCAGAATATATCATTTAAGTTTTAAATAGAATGAAGGGAAAAAAAATAGAAGTTTTTATTCTACCAAACAATATGAATTTTTTAAGGGACAATCTGGAATTGTATCAAAATAGACAAAAACAGAAGAAATTCAGAATACCTGGATTCTAATCAAAATAATCATTTTTACAGGATACTCACATAAATAAAAACAGCTGGATAATGCAAATAAATGAATGTAAATTTCTTCTTCTTAGAAAACACCCACCCTTGGCTGTTGGGCCATTAGGTGACGTGCTGACCAGTAGAGATGGGCCTCCTTGAAAATGCTGTTTTGGTAGTTTTTATTGTGGTCTAGAGTAGAGCAAGTCCTCAGGTGTTCAGCGTTCATAGTACCGTCTAAATCACATGAATCATACTTTTATTGATTTGTGAAAACTACATCTATCATCACTACAATCTTCCAAAAAAAAAAAATTTAATAATTGCCCAAAAAACCAGTATTACTTTCAAAGAAATTCTGAACAAAGTAGTGAGAATTAAAGAAGTTCTTATGCTTCTTCAGATGAGGAAAAATTTTGAAGTTTACTCTATTCTTGTTTCATTTTTGATAATAACATTTGTTACTGAATATCTTATACAACTATTTTAATAAAAAGGTAATGCTCTCTGTAACTAATGAACCATGCATTAATTTCTTTGTTTTCATTTTTAAATATAGAATTTGACCAACTGTAAAGTTTTTGAGACACATTTATTCAAGATAAAACTTTGAAATATTCAAATTGGACTAGAAATTTCTTAATTTCTTCCAAATGTACTAAATGCACAGAAAAGTAATACCTTTTCATAAATCTTGTATTTCTTTATTTTTTCTAAAAAATGAAATTCTAAAATTATGTTACACACACATATTTATTAATACATCATTCAGATACTACATTTTTGAGAATATTTTCTAAGATCATAAAATGAAACACTATACCGAAGAGAACTGAACCTAAATTTCTTAATTACTACAAATATAGAAATAATTTGAAGAGAATTTTTTATTCGTAACAATAGAGATATTTAATTTAAAAAATGTTTTAGTTTACTATGCATATCCAACATTAAAAGATAATTATTTTAAAAAATAATACTCCCTTTAAAATTTCAAAAATAATCTTTAAACTGTAAAAATAAATTATTATTGGATACGGTTGATTGAAATAAGTTTACCGTTCTGTTTCGTGCTTTTTTTAAAAGAAAATTTCTCGGAATTTTTGGTCTTTAGATGTTTTTTATGATCACATCATTGTTATCCATCTGAAATTAACACATTACCGATAAAACAGCATTTTAAGTTTCTCCCAACTCACAAAAAATTTCCAGTAGTAGAGGTCAAGGCCACACAAATGCCGCATAAACACTTCGGTTCACTTGGTTGATTGCTAATAATTTGGACATAAAATTGCTTGTGTCTCGTGTCGCCATCTAGTAATCTTCTGTTGAAATAATTTAGGAATACTTAAAAAATAAAAATAAAACTGGATTGTGTAGAAAAGAATTAGATGAACGAATACACATAAGATTTTTTCTACCGTATCATCAAGAACTTCGCATCTTGACTGTGATAATCTTCAGTTTATATATAATGAACAAATAAAAGAGAAATTTTGAACGAGTTAAATTGTTTTAATTAGTTGAATTTATATTCTTACAATTCAGATAATAAAAAAAAATAACGTATAACAATTTTTATATGAAATATACATATTTTTTTAAAGCATCTTTTAAAATTCATTTTTTTTCTTTAATAAATTATCTTCATTTACAAAAATTTAGTCCTTGATGCAGACATGTAGAGATACGGTGCTCGTTTTTCTCTCAATTCAGCACGAACGTAATTTTGTTTACAAACATAGTTTTGAGAGCTTCTTAAAATTTTCATAATTTGAGTAAGTTTAGCGAGGATTTTAGATTATCTGCTTTTTCTCAATGAGTTGCTGAAAATGTTTCAGTCATTTTTCAACTAAAAATTCTTTTGAAACAACGCAGCACATTTTCAAAAACAAAAAGCAGAAAATGCTATCAATCACGGCCCTAGTCAGTGGATTTTTATGATGCAGAAAATCGGCAGCATCCATCTCATATGATTATGCGGCATGTTGAAGAACCCTAGAACGCCTGTTTGGCTTGGCTGCACTTGGATAATTAAATTCCTTTTTCAATTTCGCATCGTCAAAGCTCTTCGGAGAGGAAACTGGGTGTCAAAAATTGCATTGTGTCATTTGGTATCCACCTATATGGTGCCACACTAAAAAGTGATACAAGCTTCCGGGGAAACTTAATAGGTTGCAATGGTAAAAACCTATCCGCAAACCCATTTGATAGATGTTAATGATTTCAGTGAAACATAACTTTTCTTTTTATTGGTACTCAAGCTTTCGTCAAAAAACAAATTATTTCAATGATTGAAAATCTTTTGAAGAATTTTCAGAAAATGTACAATTAAATAATTATTAAAAAAACGAAGAGAGTTTTTATTGCATTGTATTGTGAAAGTAATTTTTAAATATTAATTATTTTATTAGTTTATTTCATCATTTATTCGTTTCAAACATTTCGTTTCGCTGAAAAATAAATATAGAGATTTTATAAGAACTTTAACTTTTTTTTCAATATTTGTACTTAAATCACAAAATACTCAAAAATTTACTTAGAAAAAATTAAGCATTTTTATGAATTAAAAATTATTCAATATTATTATTCATAAGAACGAAAATAATTATTTATACAGATAAAAAATAATTTTAGTTTTTCGATTTTATTGTATATGCAGAAATTAACCTTTATTCAAGTATTCAGATGATAAGTCTGAACGTTATACAAAACACTACTTTTCCAAAACTTTAAATGTTCATTTTGCAGCAAATGATAATATTAAATAATAATAAAGAAGCATACTCGTAATAAACGATACTTTATGCTTTTGCCGCAAAATCTAGACTGTGAGTTTCATTATTTTCTAATGTATTCAATTTTTTTATTTTCTTAATTATTTTTATTGTAATTTTGTATACTAATACATAGTAAAAAGCACACAGGTTAACTTTTTAATTCATTTGTAGAATAGAGAATGAAAAGAAATTTCACCTAATAATAAATAGATATAATTTCTTGTTCTTGATTCCCCTTCAGTTGTATCAAAGTAGTAAAAAAAAATTTTTTTTTAAAAAAAGAGAAAAATTTAATTTTTTAAAATGTTTTCTTTATAATTTAAAATTTTTTATTTTTAGCATTTTCGCATTTTTTTTTTTGGTAGCTTTATTATTTTTCTGCTTTATTTTTCTTTCGAAAAATCATATCCTGTTCAGGAGTAAAATTTTTTATGACAACGTTGAACAATATTTTTCTTAAGATTATTTTTATGTTAAAATATTTTGTTATTGAATATATTCTATTACAACAAAATATATTTCAATAATTCACTTTTAATTTTGTAAAAAAATAATTTTTCTTTTTAGCATGCTTTTTTTGGGCTATTTTTTATATCATCGGCTTCGCTTTGTGAACTATGACTCAAACAATTTTATACTAGATTAAATAAATTTAAATAATAAATAGGTTAATTTAGTTAATTAATCAAATGTTTTTATAAATATTTTTTTTGAAACTTTTATAATAATATCTAGCTAAGAAGAGGAAATATTTCTTATACCAACATGCCGTATTCTCTTAGATTATTCTTGAAGACGATGTCTCCAGGGGACAAGCCTGGTTCATACCATTAGACTATGAACTGGATGATTCTTTTATTTTATCGCGTATATTTATAGTTTCTAACTTGAGATAATAGAAGAAGTTCATACTTGAGAAGAATAGTAATTAACAATGCATTAAAGTGAAATAAAGAGCATGTGGCAATTATTATAAAAGCTGCATTTAAACCCACATCCAGATCCACCATCTCATTATTAACATGAACTGTAGTAAAGAGTAAGTATAAAGCGGCGCACTTATCCGGTGGGATAGAACACGGGACCTTTGGATCCGAAACCGAGTAACTTAACCATTACACCAAAATGATCACCATGATGCGGAGATAGCTACTGGATTATATAGATGGAATCGCTACAATACATCTCTTACGTTCGGTCTCAACCAATCTTCGATTTGATATCTTATGCCCTATTTACGAATTTAGAGAGGAAAAAAATAAAAGATGCAATATTTTTGTTTGAATTTTTTTTCCCAATGAGGTTGCATTTTAGCATTTGCAGACACGGCAAGTCCCCAAATTTGAGAGCCATTCTATGGTGGCACCATCTAGTGGCGACCTCGCTAGCAAATTTGGACGCTCGAATTAATTTCAATTCAAGCTCTCGTTGGATACTAAATATTGCCGTGATTTAATTTTGCCGAGAGTTGCATAAACTTCAAGAACGAGAGGGGCCTCCTTGAAGTAGTTGATTTATTGATATTTACTTAAATCTCCGTTCGAAGCAATTTGAAGACTACTGGAGATGAATGTCAAAACATTGAATCATATTGAAGTGACGAGGATGATATCTCAGCTGACACCCTTCTTTCTAAACTTTCACACTGCGTCAACATAAGAAAGAGCCTCGACAGATCTAATGGGAGGGAGGGTGTCTGTCCCACTACTTAACGTGTCTCCCATTTGAGGGAAATAGTTCATGAAATCAGAAAACAGTAATGGATAAATATATGACACACGCAACCTGCAATATCACCAATTGAATTGTAGGATAATATTACTGGTAAGAACAAAATCTAATGTAATTACTAGAGAATTCCAGTATTAATTGTGATCGATTCCGAAGGAACCTGCCTGTTCATTGCTAGGACCTTTCCTGTATTCGAAAGAGGATCAATATTTTTAAGCAAAGGTAACAAGATATGAATAGGGTAACTTTTGTGGTTAGTTATCCAGAAAAAAAATGCCGAGTTGAATTAATGCTAAAGAGTAACGATTTGAGAAGTCCTTAATTTGAATTGAAAAGTGATTTTTTTAATCAGTAACACACACATACACACAAATCTATCAGTCAAATAAACATGAGTTTTCTTAAATAATATCTGTAGTTCAAAACTTTGACAAAATTTGTATAAAATTTGTATGAAAATTTTTCTTTATCAACGAAATAAATTATCAAGGAGTCTTGAAAACACGCATATTTATTAATTAAAAAAATATTTGCGATATTTTTTATTAAAAAGAGTAACTTATTTATATTTCAAACAATACATATGTTTACAAGATTTATCATATAAGTAAGATATATGCATTTATAATTTAAAAATTTTCCTTTCCTCTTCTGAACAATTAGCTACAAGGATCCATTGCTTATTTTCTGACGTCAAACATTCAGAAAGAAAGCGAATAGTATTGATGTGACGGACAGTGGCGTAACTGACAACATTTGGGCTCCCTAGCAAAGTGAGGTTTTGCGCCCCCCAAGTTGGATTTTACAATGGGTAAGTACTTGGTGGCAATCATGCTTTGGGTCCTCTAAGAACCCTGCCCCTCTCGATGCGAGGGTGTACGTTACGCTACTGATGACGGATCTCGTAATTTTGAACCTCAGTCAAGTGACGAGGACAATACTTAAGCTATCTCCTTCGCTTCAAGCTTCCATGCGAACGTGAGTACCATAAAATCTGGCATATAACGCTCACCTATACTTTCAAGTTGCAATTTTAATTTTTAAGGTATATTCGCCGTATAACGCGCATCCCCTTCTTTACGAAAGAACCTAAAATGTACATATGTGCGCAATGTCCTCGTGTTTCGAAGTAATTTTTATTTGAAATATTATTTTAAGCATTAGAAAAAATTCGTATCTTCTAGTACTATAATCCTTTAGGTTCATTAGAAATGTCATTTATTTTAAATAAACAGTATTTCGGTATACAGTAATACCTCGACTTACACGAACTTGAAGTTACGCGATTTTCAAATTTCGTCGATTCATCTCCCCCCCCCTTTTTTTAATCATTACACACACACACACACAGTACTAGAGTCTGATGAAATTGGTAATAAGATTGAAGAAGTTGTCGATCTTATCAGGCAAATAAATTCAGAAAGGAACTCACTGCTGGATTTCCACAATCAGGAACTGATAATTGATCAGCTCATAGAAATGCATGAGCAACATTGAACTTTAGGTCCCAGTTCAATCACAAGATCGAATGACGGTTAGGAATTTGACAGAGGGCCTCAATTTAATTGAAAAGGAGCTATAAATTTTCGGAAATACAGACTACAACGAAGAGCGTATTTTTTCAACAAAATAAGGAATAAAAAAATTATGAGCACGCTACGAGGAAATTTTGTGGGAGAAAAATCTTTGAGAGTGCCAGCAGATTACTTTGTTAGATTTTATGAAACCTTCTACGTTAAAAAACTTTGATCTGTTATTTTGTATTTGTGCTATCCTAGATTTTATTAAACATTTTGTGCTTTTCTAAATTATTATTTTCTTTTGTCCTAAGACCCCAATTAAAAATAATTTATAAATGGCGATGTCAATTTCTTTTGGCGACCAAAATCGATTGCCAAGCTACTTCACTTAGTGATAGGTGTCTGGAAGCCAGAATGAATTCATTATCTCACCATAATATCTACATAAAAATGACCAAAAACCAAAGAAAATCGCCAAATCCATACTACACTTGAGCCTAAATATTTATATGCGAAATTATACCCCGACTTACGTGGTTTTCATTCAGTCCCACCTATCGCGTAAGTTCGAGGAATCGCGTAAGTTATGTAGAAATCTTAATTTTTTTCTATGTTTACATCTTTTTCTTTTACTTTCAAAGCTCTCATTTTTATACCCGGCGTATAACACGCATCCTTAAATTTCGATCTTATTTTTAGTGTTAAAAGTGCGCGTTATATTTACGGTACTTCGAAACTCGACAAATTTAATGAGCATCAACCCTATATGGCTGGTGTTTAGTGGCAATAGGGCACAAACTCACGATTCGACACTTGCAAGCGTCACTTGACCATGGTTCAAAATTACGCGATCCGTCGAAAAAGCCCTCGTGTAGCTGAAAATTGTGACGTTAATATTCACTCACTCGACATTAGCAACACTGGTCACTAATTCACGTTTCAGATCACTTGGCAAACGCAGTTATCTGGAAGAAGTAGAATCGATAGAATAGATAATAAAACATGACACAATAAACCCAACAGCGAAGATAAAAAAATAGTCAGAAATTTTGAAATTTCTATCCAATAAATTCAAAATTTAAATATGAGCTCCGAGATGAACACAATTAATGACGTAATTAGATAGGATGTAGAAAATTTTTCATGGTATATGAGTAGTATATTTGTTTAAATGAAGAGCTTATATGAGCCTTATTTTCCGCTTCCTCTTTTCACTAGTTAAGAATAAATACTTCTCTATTATAGATCATTGATATCAGTAGTCATAAATGAAATCATACTCCTTTTTGTAAATCGTATCCCCCCCCCCTTTCCTTGTCTTTCCTTGTTTAGAATTCGGTAGTTTTGTGGTTTGCCGTACCAAACGGACTACCCAAAACAGGCCATTATGAGAGAAATTCTTTTAAGATACATGAAACATTCTTCATAGTATGCAGGTGTACTTATAAAAAATAGTTTGAAAACTTTAAATTTGAAAAATAAAATAAACTAATTCTTTTTCGAATTCTGTTAAGTATTATACTTAGTTTTTTATGTAATAAAAAAATGTGCCCTTTTTTGGAACATTTAGGGCAAAAAAATTGACATCGGGGTCACGCTTCCTTTTAGCAATATAACATTTTCTTCAAAGTGTTATGTAATCTTAATTTCATGTTTTGATACAAATGCAGTGTATATTTATATGATAGAAGGTCCAAAATGTAGAAATATCAAAACTAATTTGGTTTAATTAAGTTCTGATGTGACTTAAATGTTATATACTTAACCAAAAATAATAAAAAATGAAGAAAGTAAAAAATGTCTTACGTAAAATTTTAAAAAGGAACAGTTGGAGCCACCAACAGCCTACATTTTTAGAAACGCACGCACGCACGCACACAAAACATATATATTATTTTCATTTATTAAATTTGCTTTCTAATTAATCAAAGTTATCTTTTTCCATACTATTCTAATACAGGTTTGAATTCTAGGCAAAACTGATATTATATATATAAATGCTTTGGTTTTCTTCATTAAGTATTTTTCTTAAGCCATTATGTATAAGTTTTCGCCTGAAAGGAGAAGGTTATGATTTTATAAAGTACGCTTAACCCCACATTACTGCTCTTAGTCAGAGACAATTTAAGAAAACATAACGGTTTTGCATTTTGGTTCACTGACTTTTTCTTTTCTTATGAGTGAGTGAGTGAATATTAACGTCCCACTGTTTAGCTACACGAGGGCTTTTGGGGACGGTCCGCGTAATTTTGAACCATGGTCAAGTGACGCGGACGACACCTGAGCAGGCACCCCTCTTCTGACTACCACACCACACCAACGGGAGGACGTTTGAGTTCTCGACAGATTTTACGTGCATCGCTCCTCTACACGGCGGGTCTTCAGTGGTACTGGGGTCGAACTCATGACATGCTAGCCACGATCCGATGCCTAGACCACTTGGCTACCGTGGCCACTTTCTTTTCTTATAATAGGTCTCATATTCTTGGGCCGAAAATTCAGAATTTCTTCTATTAATTTGTATAAGATATATTTACCATAAACCATCATTCTTTTGTTTTATGATAATTATATATAAATGCATGCATAATGAGCGCATTATGATAATAGAGTAATCTATGATACAAATTATATAATACAAATTATAATATGTATAATTATGAATTAATAATATATTATCATTATATATTAGTATAATAAAAATATAGAAGATTGATAATTGATTGTGTGTTTGTCAACAGTGGCGCCAACATGAAAATAAATTTATACAAGGAGTTAACACATTTATGCTATTTTAACTTGTAAAAAAGTCACACACACACACACACACACACACACACACACCACACACACACACACACACACACACACCACACACACACACACACACACACACACACACACACACACACACAGGTACGATAGTTTATTGGTAGCTATAGCAGTAGAACCTCTGATGGCTAATAGTATTGAAATAGGCTAATATGGCAACACCGACTTATTAATGATTAGTTAGCTGGATTTTAACGACTCATAATTATGATAATTATCATTTCTCCTTAAGCCCATCCTTTCAAGTGAAGGACACTTATTTTCTGCTGTTCTTAAAATAATTCTTTATCATAAAATGATACAACTTTGATGAAGTATAAACTGAAAATAATAATAACAAGTTCTACAAAAAATTTTTTAAAGTCAATTCCTACTTTGGTTATCAAAGAAAATTTTTATTTTAGTTACTTTTTATTTAATAGTTACAATTAATATAAATATGTATATACATAATTAATATAAATATGTATATACATATAACAAAATCACAATATTAAGTGACAAAATAGAAATAGATTTTCCTTCCAATTTTCCATTTTTCCCCCTATATACGGTGTTGAACTATTTTTTGTGTGTGTTTGTTACTATTTATTCATTAATTAAATTTAATTATTCTAATAAAATAGTACAGTAAAAAAGAAATCCTTTTCTCAGAAATTAAGGCATCCTAGGTGGGATTCGATCCTACGACTTTCGGGTTAGAACTCTATCGTTCTATCCATTATGCTATAGGGACACAACATACGATTCTAGTTTCTGTATTTACTATTGACTATTATTTTTGTTTGTTACTATTTATTCATTTTTAATTTAATTAATCAATTAATATTAGAAGAAACTGTATTAACATCAAGTGCCCACTACAAGTTTAAAAAATGTATTTTATCTTGAATGGATGTATAGAAAATATTTTATAAACGATTAAAAACTTGAATAAGATATATATATATATATAGGGGAGAGTGAACTATAATAGTAGGAATTGAATAAAAAAAAAGGCCCTCATATGAACTTTTCTCTATGAACTGGAAACGTCAATATCTGTGGCACATCGATCTAGTCCAACAACAACAGAAGAAAAACAACAACCTCTGAACCATCCATCTAAGCTGCAAGGCACATTCCCCTGCGCACAGTCATATCTCTGGAAGTAGTTGGACATCTTTGTCAATCGGAGGGTAAGCGATTACCAACTCATTGGTTGAACAGCTCAGAAAACAATCGACATTTTTAAGCGATGACAGGTCCGGGCCAACAGCAATGCCATCGTAGCGCATTTGACGCCTGATCGCTCTCTGACATGCCAGCCCACCCGATCGCTTCCTTCAGCCCTGCGCCGCCCTGAAATGTGACACCAAGGACACACCACACCACCTGAGTTACACATTCATTCATGCATTGTCTTCTGCGCTCTTCGTTCATAAAGTTTTCTTCGGTTTCTTCAGGTTGACACTTGATGCTCGCAGGAGTTAAAGGATAAGGCTCTAGATAGATTAACTCAGGAATTTGAATTTCGAATTTCGGTGGAACTGGTAGAGAAAAAGAGTGTATAGTAAAGTCACAACAAAACAAAATCTTGATAACTTGACACTCGGCAAAATGTGTCATCGTTTTCTTATTGTATTGGGGAGAATTAAAAAAAAGTGCGTTCACAAATCTTTTCTAAGGTTTCTCTTGAAGGACCTGGAAAAGTAAAGAATTTTTCTTCTGATATTGTAAGGAAAACTGATTTTTTCTTTAGATGGTTAGCTAAAAGTTAATTTTTACCTTTTTAAATATTTACTCTTGAGTTGTTCTTTTTCTGCAAGCTTAAATTAAATCATTTTAATTTATTTAATTCCTTAAATCAGCTACAGGAAATTTTCTAAAGAATAAACCAGGAAAAAAGGAAAAATAGTTATTGGACTTATTTTGTTCATAATAAAACACAATAAAGATTGAAAAACTGCTAATCATTTGATATCATTGGAATTAATGAAGTTGAGCTTTTGTATTTCTTACTTATTTTTACATCTTTTTTTTTTGTCTAAAAACAATATCTAAAATATTATTTGAAATGAATGTTTTATTAAAACGTATTTTAATTATTTTATTTATATTTATCAAAATGATTTTCTATTTTTTACATTTGCAAAAGATTTTGAATTGATTTTATACAAATTGCGACGAATATACTTTGCATACACTAAAACTATTCAAATTTCTATGAAAAAACTTTCGCAACAAAAAACAAAAATGGAACATGACCTTACATGGATTTTTTTAAAAAAACGTTTGTCACTGTAACTTTGAAGTCTTTGAGTTGGTAAACTCCGAAAAATTCCATTCCTGAAAAATCTCCAATTAAAACCGACGCGATTGTAGATCTCATAGCCATAAATAACCACAAACACAAGAAAAAGAGCTGATCTCAATTTATTAATCTCTCTGATAACTCAAATAACTTACCCATAAAATCCGACGTATAACGCGCTCTTTGAAAACAAAAATTATAATCGAAATTTATGAGTGAGCGTTATACGCCGAATATATAAAGTGAGTGAATAATAATTTCGCACTGTTCAGCAACACGAGGGCTTTACGCCGGGTATAAAAAAATAACTTTAAAAATGAAAGAAAAAAAAGCGATGAGTATAAAAAAAATTAGACTTCCACATAGATCAGAATTCTGTTTATTTAAAATAAATGAGGTACCTAATCAGTGTAAAGGTTTGTAGTTCTAGAAGTATATTTTTCCAAAAACCCCTGGGGTAATACCTCGAATAAATGACCAAAACATAAGAGCATGGCACATGTACATTTCAGGTTTTTTCCTAAAAAAGGGGGTGCATGTTATACGGTGGATATACCTAAAAATTAAAAAAAATGCAACTTGAAAGTATAGAAGCGTGTTATACATCGGTATATTTATTCCAAATCTTTAAAGCCGTGGTAGCCTAGTGGCTAAGGTAACGGACTCGTGGCCGGCGTATCATGAGCTCGAGTCCAGTGCCGCTGAAGACCCACCGTGTACGAGAGCAATGCGTGCTAAAACTGTCGCGAGCTCAAACGTCTTCCTGCTGGTGTGGTGTGGTAGTTAGGAGAGGAGTTGTCAGCTCAGGTATCGTCCTCTTCGGTTGACCCTGGTTCAAAATTACGAGGTCCGTCGCCAAAAGCCCTGGTGTAGCTAAACAGTGTGCGTTAATGTTCACCCACTCCACATCTTCAATGTAATAAACCTCTAGAGAATCCTCCTTCAAACACTAGCATTTGTTCATGAATTGTTTCAACTACGCAATCCACAACCAACCACTTTCTCTACACACACAAGCCAAAATCCACTATCAATTACTTCCCCAACCAACTACTATTCTCTAAATCAATTCGTTTAATATACTTAATCTCCATTAAATATCCTGTTTTTCTTTTGTAGAAGGCGATACTTAAAATGTAGTAAAACATAAAAAAAAATCCTAATTAATTTAAAGAGATAAATCTCATGAGCTAACCGGTTAGTCGCTGAAATGGAAATTTTTTATGCTATTGTTTTAAAATCCGTGCCGTACTACGTAGAACATCTTGGAGTGCTATATCTGTTGTGCGGTAAAAGAGATATAATTCTATACAATTAATTATGTGGAATTAATTACATTATGCAAATAGATAATTTCCAGAAGCTTGTTAACGTGAACTAAATTTGTCTTCATAATATACATTTCATCACAAGAACTTCATTATTTTACAATATTAAGTACAATTTTTTTGGTTAGTGTATTTGAAATCTCTGATTTTTAAGTGAACATACCGAACTGCATATCTTTTTCAAATGATGTTTATTTCATCAAAATGTGCCCCATTTGCTTCACACAATACATCTTTTTCAACTAGATTGTAAAGCATAGATGTCTGTCTTAAAATAATTTTGATCTTTAGAATCAATTAACTCTGATATAGAATTTTTCAGACTATTTACATTTTCATACTGTTTAGTACGTAAAAACTGCTCTAAATGTTATTAAAAAAATGGAAGTTGATTGGAGAAAGATTCGATGAATAAGCTGGGTGTTACAATATTTTGTATTTTGATTCCTTTTATTTCGTAGTTGTTTTGTAAGGCGTATGTGGCCGAACATTGTTGATGAGAAATATTGGATCATATACCGAATAACAATTAAAGGGCGTATAATTTAAAATTTTTCATGCATTTATCAATCTCTGGCAGTATAATAGATTCAGTTAAATTGTTTTCCACCAATGTTTTCAAGAGCATCAGTTTTCATAGATGTTTTGGGTCTTCCCTGAGGTTCATTTTGTACGGGAAAATCACCTGTCAGAAATTTTTCAAACCAACGCTGCGCTTTTCGATCGTTTACAGCATTCTCCCCAAATGACTGGTTTGTAATGTTAGCAGCTTCTGAAGTATAATTATCAAATTCATACTTATAAAAAAAACTATATGAATGTCCGTTGTACATATCTTTACAAAATTCAAAACAAATAAAAAAAATGGAACACGTTTGAGAAAATTTTCTCTTTAGAAATGTGACTCTGATAACGATATACTATAGATACAATACGACTGTAGATGAGGTTTCATCAAAAACAAAAGCGTAACGAAAACAGAGAGACAAACGTTCACATTTAAGGAAAATCCTGTATTTCATATGCACCAATTGAATGCAATGACAATAAAATTTCAAATTTAGATTTAAAACTAAATATTAATAAACTGAAATATATTCCATATCGATAAACCAATGTTAGCCAGCCAATGCGCTGGCTGGGTAGCGAAATTGGTTTGGCACTGGCCTTGTACGCCTAAGTTTGCGAGTTCGACCCTGGCCCATGTCGGTGGATTTTCATAAAGCAAAAAATCAACAGCGTCCGAGGCGTATGATTATGCGTGATTTTAAAGATCCCCAGAGTGCCCATTTGGTTTGGGTGCTCTCGGAAAAATCAAACTCCTGGTACAATTTCGCAACGTCAGAGCTCAGGTGCTTTCCCCTGGGGTGTAAACTGGGCATCAAAATTACATTGTGACAAAATTGGTATCACCTATATGGTGCCCCACTAAAAAGTGATACCAGCTCTCGGGGAATTTAAGCCTGCAATGTTAATTACCAATCCACAGCCTCATTAGAAAAAAAATATTGAAGATGAATATATTATAGCATTAACTTATTTTAAATTTCACGAATAAACTTTAAAAAATGTATTGCAAACCGATACTATGAATTTTTTTATGAAGAAATTGAGATTTTTTCTTATGTTGACTATATAAACTGTATTTTGTCAATGACATAAATGTTGTCAAGAATAAAAGAATTCATTTTAACCGTATCTTAATGTAGAGATTCTTTGAAAACATAATTTTTTTCACTTTTTCCTTTCTTTTCTTTTTTTTTTTGTATAAATTGCTTAAAAATTAAATAAAAATACATGAATAAAACATAAGTCTAGTGGTGTATTTAGTTAAATAAGTGGGTTAAATCTTTCCCTAAAGTATGAAATTAGATATGAGTTTTCTTCACCATAAATTTAATTTGTGTGGACCATGTCTAGAATCTTCATAATCACAGACGGTAAATAAAAGTGCTGAAAACATAAATAGAAACCAGACAATCAAAACAAGACTTGTTTCTCTAAAAGAATAAATAGCTGCAAGGATATTAAATTATTTTAAATCCATGAGAGATGACCTTGGTAGAATTTTCAGAAATGTTTGTCGATATTTAGATTGTTGTTCTTCCACGAAATTTTAAAAAGAACTTTTAAATCATTCCAGATATTATTATTATTGATACAGTAAAAAATATTAAATACCAATTTAAACAGGAAGTAATTTGGATAAAAATAGAATACATGCTTTTGAAATGTAATTATATATATCACTCCTTTATCTGCTTCGTATACATCAATTCTTAGAAAAGGGGCGAGAGGGAAGTAATACAAAAATGATAACTTATAATGCATGAATTATTTGTTTCATGACAATAATTTCTCAAAAACCCCAACAATTATTTTTAAAAATTAGTTTCTTCTAGTGTTTTTTAAAGAAATTCTAAATTTTACTGTTTTTTCAAATTGATTTTTCAAAGTATAAAACTAAACAAAGCAAAAACTGATATTAATACCGTTGTTTTTAGAACGATATCAAGTTTATATAAATATCGATAAAAGGAGCAAAAAGAAAAAATATCATTTGAAAAAGACAAAAATCAATTGCTTACTAAAATGGTAGCAAAAAAATATTTATTTTTTGTTTGTTACCTTAAAAAATTTTAATAAATTTTAACAATTATTTTAGAAAATCTTTTGTTGAGCTTACTTTATACACAGTCATAATGCACACATATATAAATATACAAATTTTATAAATTTTTATTTTATTTCAAATCATTGGTTTCTAGAACTTTTTGATTAATTTAATATCAAATAATAATACTATTTGCTTAAAAATTCTTTCATGAATTATAAAACCTTCACAAAAAGAATTATTGAAGTGATTCTCATAAAGCGTCAAGTATACACACATGGGCTTGATTTCCAATAGGGTCAATCTAGTCCGTGGCTGGCCTAAAGATGCAGGAGGGCAGCCAGGAAGAAATAATTAACCAATTACTATGGTATTCAACTTTGTACTAGATTACTACGTCAAAAAATGATATTTAACTGAAATTATAAATTAACTTTCTTAGAGGTAGGAGGCGCAAAATTATTCCTTTGGTCAAGGGCGCAGAAATGTATAAATCCGACAGTGTGGGGGCAGCAATGGTCATTCAGATTTTAACTACTGATTTCTATTTCGTTATCTTAATAATAAGTTAATCACATTTCATTGTTTCAACATATTTATCATATTTATATGCATATATATGTTAAGTTCTCATTATTATAATCATGACATCATATATTTGTGCTATTTTTTATAAATTTGACATGAAGAAAATTAGAATTTTTTTTTTCTTCCTTAAAGAAAAAGTATCAAATAAAATATGTGCTAAAATCTTTAACAATGGTAAGATCAGAATTATATATCTATAAGACTCAATAAAATTCTTTTTTAAAATAGTATATCTGCATATTTTTAGAAAAAAAAAGTTTGAAAATTTACTGGCGAATATAATTTAAATGAAAATGTAACTATTAAAATTTGACATTCTCGACAAATCTTAACGATTATAGTTAAATGTTTCTGAATAAATTTTATAACTGCATTTTTATGCAGGTAAAATGGCTGCTGTTTTATTTTTTACTCTTGCTTAAATTTTATTTTATTCCAGGATATTTCATGTGATTACTTAAAATTATTTTGTTTATAAAAAAAATTTACAGAATTTTTAGTTTAATATAAGAAAATTGAATTAGATGCATTATCCATCAAAAATTCTGAAAAGGTTTATAAATGTTTATTCATTTCACATACTTTCCCGTTTTTTTTTTTTTGTTTTATTTGTTTTGTTATTTTATTACACAAATTTAAACCACAGCAACAACAATAAAATCGTAGCAGACATAATTCAAATATCTTTATATTTTGTAAATATGCTGTTGTTCAATAATTGGAAATTGGAGTTCATAGAATATATTAAAAAAATTGCATTATTCTTTTTCATTTTTCATAATAAAATTTATTTTCACAGTTAATGAATTAGTAAAGAAAATAAATTAGGCAAATGCAAATTTTTAAATCGAAAATAAGTGTTGAATGAGAAAACTCTTCGAATAGTCTAAATAGTTTTTTTAACATCCTCATTTATTATTATTATTCCGATTATAATAATTATTATTTCCATCAAAATTAATCATGATTAGTTACTAATGGCACTCATTGGCAGGGAGGAGTCCAGGGAACCGGACATCCCCTCCTTGACCCTTAATTTTTTTCCTATTAATTATAATCCTATGTATATAGTAAGTAAAATAACTATGTTACTAATTAATGCTTTATTGTAATTAATTTTATTAATAAATGCTTTATTATAATTAAATTTATTAATTAATGTTAATTATATATTTAAAATTGATTTTTTACTGTTTTTTGTTTTTTTTTGTTTTTGATAATTAATAAAATCAAAAGAATATATTTGGCGGCTATTGGGGTTTGATACAAGAATGGGGAACTTTCGACCCTCGAAACCCCCTTCCCTTGAAAAACTCCTGTGTGCACCACTGTTGGTTACCATTATTAATTATTATCAAAACCAATGAATAATGTTATTTCTGTGTTGCCAAAAGTTATTATTTCGATTGAAATTTATTCATGGAATTATTATTTCTATTTTTAACAGTGGTAAAAAGGGAATAATATATTTATACAAAAGAATAAAAGAGGTTTGATTCAAATACTTTTATGCATTTAAAGATTATATAAAAATTAATTAGATTATATAATTTCTAGACTGAGTGTTAATATTTTTAATCCAATCACTTTTTACGTTTGCAAAATCAGTTCAATTTTATTTTAGTAACAAGGAAAATTCGGGCTAATAACAATAAAAAAAATTATACAAAACTTCACAAAGACAGGATGTGACGTAAAACCATCACTCAATTCAATTGGATAGAAATGAGACAAAGATTAAAGATCTGATATTACATATATGTCATTTCTTCCGCAACTTGTAGACATGAACGCCATATGTTGTACACAAGCAAGGGAAAAGTTGCAAAGAAATTATAGAATTCGTGAACAGAGACACTAAAAAAATTAAAAGGGAAGAAAGAAAAAAAAAATATCAAGAGAGCGGAAGATATTACAGAAAATTTATTTATTTTTTTATCACATATACCATCTGTCTTCTTTTTCTTTTTACAACATATAGTTTCTTCATTTCTTCCTTTATCGTAATAAAAATCTTTTAGGGCAACAGATGGCGCTGATATTACTTTCCAGAAAGATAAATCTGAAGGTGATATTTCTTGCGAGTTATTTCTGGAATAACGACAGCAAGTATAATGAGTGAATTAATGTGCGTTTAAATTAGCAAATATGATGCCCCAGAAAAGTTCCATATATACCATTATAAATGAAAGAAAAAACTTATAATTGAATAAAGAAATACAAAACATTAAAGAAATAAGATTGATCATCACCAAATACTTAAAAAGCATGAGGATTTCAGAGAAATTATGCCTTTAAAAAATGTGCTATTTTAAATATAATTTATGAGATATTGGAAAAACATCCTATGTTATAAAGAGTTCTAAAAAAGATCAAATTTTATGAAAGTAACCCATTTAATTATCTGTGCAACATACATTTTGTGATTCTGCATAAATTAATTCTATTTATCACCTAAAAATTTAAGACAACTATATTTTTAATTTTTGTTTATGTTTTCACATTTAAAAATGAAATTCCATCATTCCAAAATTAAATGCAATTAAATTAGAAGTTTTGGATTTTATATAGAGCATAATAATTAATTTTATTTTCATAAAAATAATATTATGATATATATCTCGAGCAAAAATTGTAATATTCGTGAATCTATATAAATTGTCAAATTGTAATATTCGTGAATTTATACACCTGAATTTGGACTTCTTATTAAATTAATCTAATTCATCCGATATTTACAAAGATTAAAAAGCAGATTTCAAGCAATTAATTAGTTATAATACTTATTAATTATCTTCTAGTAATAATAATTATTTCTTCATATGCTGATTTTCTGAGGACGAGAAAGAAAAACCGTATGTATACACTTTTTAAATTATCTGTTTTTTAAAAAAATTAATATCAGAAAATACCAAATGCAAACTATTTTGAAATAAAAAACAAAATTAAGGAATATTAAAAAAAACTATTATACTTTAAGTTGCTTTTTTGTTTTCAGAGTTTTAGATTATTAAAGATGCATTTCAATTTTTGTTATAATGATGTGAACTTGTCTTTAAACACACACACACATAAATATATATATATATATATATATATATATATAATATAACATTAAGTATATATTAATATTGAGTATTTGTGTTCTTGAGTAGATTAGTTTATTGTCAATTGAATTTTCTTTTCTGGAGGAAGTGAGTAAGACGTTTTAAATGAGACACAGAAAAAAAATTGTTTGCGTGAAAATTTTCTCATTTTCAGTTATTGGGTTTCAGTTCAAAAAAGAAATTATTTTTAAGAAGTGAAGCTGTTGCAAACGTCCTAAACATTACTTACATAAAATATAGAAATTTTAATACAGTCAATTTTCAACCTCAAAATTTTTTAAATGAGTTCCTATATTAGATAAATTTTTTTAAAAATAATTATTGTGCCGTGAAATGAACTTTAACTGTAGGAACAAAAAGCAATTTCCATAAAAGAAATGGTGGAAATTTCTGAAAAAAACTCAAAAGATGACCATGTTTAAAATTAAATATATGAAAAAATTATATATATCATTCAAATGTGGACGACAATAAACTTTAAAAACAAAATCAATAAAAAAAAACATATTGTGTTTTGCAAAATGGTCCAGGGTTTGGGATTTGTAATTTACAGGAATACTAATCTTGGAAGAATTTATTTCCTTATAAAATATTTTGTAAAGAAATTATACAGTTTTGATCATTCATCTGAAATGAATACAATAAAACTCTCAGTTATCTGGGTGTTGATTAACGAGTAACATATCTTAACCGGAGACCATCGTCAAAAACTTAAAAATATATTTGTTACTTCCTCCATTTTTAAATAAATTTAAAAAACAAATCTATGATTCCATGTTTGATTACAAAAATAACTCTTCAGAATATATAAGTCATCACATAAGTTCATGTGAGAACCGATAATGTGACGACTTTGCTTTTACTTTGAAATTATTAAGTCTAGGTTGAAAGTAATACTTAAAAGTGATAAGGAATTTCTTAATTTTGAACACAGTGCTTCTGCATTCTTGAGTTTTTTACAAGACAAAGAAGGATGTGAAAATGTTAACGAAAAAAAGTTCTGTGTGATTCGTTAAGCGAAGAAAATACACTAAAATCGGGCGTATAACAACCATATTTAACGGGGGGGGGGAGCCATCGAAATTTACAGGTGCGCGTTTTACACCGGGTATAAAAATATGAGCTTTAAAAATAAAAAGATAAGAAAAAAAAATTAGACTTCCACACACATTGAAATACTCAGTTTCTTTAAAAGAAATGGCATTTGTTATGAACTTAAAGGGTTGTAGCTCTAGAAGTATAAAATTTCGAATAGTACTCGAATAAATGATTTTAAAATTTTAAAGCGTTGCGCACATACCCATTTCAGGATCCCTTCTAAAAAAAGGGGGTGCGAGTTATAAGGCGAATATACCTAAATATTAAAAATTGCTGCTTGAAAGTTTAGGCTCGCATTATACGCCGGATTTTACGTAATTTAGCTGGACATAAAATTTAAAGGACAATGAAATCATAAAATTGATCCGTATGAATCGGGGCTGTCCCAAATGGATCAACACATTTGCAGGAGAAAAAACTTCAAACCAGAGTTGAGTACAAGTTACTTACAAGTTACTTTAGCGAATTTTTTTATTTTTCGAACTTTTTCCTGGAACCAAGAACATATAAATATTTTCTTCGAAAAATATACTCCAAATAGCGAAGTGCTTTTTCTGTTTAACGAACTTCTTTTCTTGTATGATTCGGTACTTTTCCTTCCTATTTTAAAAATATTACTGGACATTTCAAATTATTCTCTCATTTAACACATTTTATGATGATCAACGGTTTTCAACTGGCTTTACTATGGGTTTAACTCCCCTACAGCAATAAAATTGCTGTAATTTTTCAAATAAAAAGTTGAAAGTTAACAGGTTTTATCATTAATTAAATTTAGGGTTACATGTGGTAATGTATGTTTAAAATGACTGGTTATAAAATAATGCATGTTAAAAATAACTGTATGCTTAAAATTAGAAAATGTTATTAAAATAAGTTAAATTTAAGATAAAATTATTTTTTTAAGTTGATAATACAGTGTACTTCCTGGGCAATGTTTTTTTCTCTTGCTTTTCTTGGATATTTCATTTTTAAGGGTAAGATTTATAAAAAAATAATTAATTTAAATGAAAAGTGTGAATAATTACTTTTTTAAAAATAATATAATACATAGTATTTAAGAATTTAAAATGAGTTTTATGGGTATTTCTAATGAACATTAAAAGAGGAATCTCAAATGAATTTTCCACATTACGAACTTTTTTATAGGGTAACTTCTTTAAATAGAGGACCGATTGTATTAATTTTTTTTTTATTTCGCACTTAATCAGGTTTTTACAAAACATAAGTATTTTCACTTCAAATAACTCTCAGCTAGGTTTAATGAAGGAAAAGAAACACCACACACACACACACACACACACACAACACACACACACACACACACACACACACACACACACACACACACACACACACACACACACAACACACACACACACACACACACACACATATATATATAATATATTTATTGACTCACAGAAGAAAAAAATCAATGCTATTTGAAATTTATAACAGAATAAATTTGAATGAGAATTTAAAAAGAACTGAAAAAATTATCCTGAATAGTTTCTTGAAAAAACCCAATACCTACTGGATTTTCTTTATTTTTCATTGACAGAATTCGTGGTAATCGTTAGATTTACATAAATAAGAAAAGCACACACAATATATTTTCAACATTTTATCTTTTAAATGCAACACTTAAAATGATAAAAGTATGAATGCATTTTAAATTGAATATGCAAGTAAAAATTAAAATAATAAAAAGCAATAATAATAATAATAATAATAATAATGAGTATGCATTGAATATACAATTTTCAATAACTTCACAAAGTTGTTTTCTTTATCCTTCAAAATTCATATATTTTTACAATGTATTTCCTATTTTATAAAAACTGATAGCAAATATTACTTTTTTTTTTATTTCTACAAAATTCATTTTGGATTTTACATTTTCTTGATCTGCATTCTAATTCGAGAACGTATAAAGAAAAATAATGAACATAATGAAGTAGAATATATTATAATAAAAATAAGAATTCTGAATTGATGATAAAAGTACTTTGCATCAATAATAAAGTTATTACGTACATCTCACCACATATGATCTATAAATTATGATTATAAATTATAATTTTGATATTTGTTCTTTTGCATGCAATAAGTGATATTTATATTTCCTTAGATTAGTGTCTGGTTCCTTTATGCGGATTTGTGAAGCAAATATTATAATTAGTAAATAGTAATTTTGAAAAAAAAAGGAAAAACGGTTTTCATGAAAAAAAGTTTTCAGAAATTCGAAAGTACTTTGCGAAAAGCTTACAAATACGAATACCTAACTGTTTGATTAGGAAAAATTGCTTCTTTTTCCTCTTAGGTTACTAAAATCAAGAAAAAGAAAGAAAAAAGGACGTTTTATAAATAATAAATAACTTCAAATGTATTTGTATTACAAATGGCCAGACACAAGGGATACAATCATCACCGTATAATTATAACTGTTAGTCAGTCGTAATTCTATATACTTTTACTAAAATGGTAATAAAATAACATTTGTCTTGCCGCAGCCATTTAATAATTAACTTGCAAGAGCTTTGAAATAAAAAAAAATCGGCAAAGAGAAACAGAGAAAAAAAGAAAGAAAAATAAATTCTCAGAATCAAAACGGGCAAGCGAATAAACCTTAGCCAGAACCTCTTTTATTTATTCTCGGAATAGCCATGTCAGAGCAAATATTATTTCCGAAGCGCGGCATTAATCACACTCTTTTACATTCCGAAAACATCCCCACAAAACGGGTAGTTTCTTGAAGTCTGGTTACAGTAATGACAAGGAACCGAGAAACCCAGCACCGTTCAATTAACACTCGAGAGGGCGGGAGCTTTAATTACTGCATAAAATAGGGGCGATGATTATCAATCATGGCGAGCAAATGAAAACTATCTTCGGCTGCCATCTTGGGCAGAATCCTTATTACAAACGTGACAGATATCACCCCCCGTGGTTGTAGCCTTTCCCGATTTCGGAAGGGGCGCATGCGCCAATTGTAAGACGTATTTTACAGTTCTCGTAGGTGAGCAATTTTTTTATAATTTTATATTCGTGATAACAACTGGAAAGGGAAAATTTTCAATACATTCACCTTGATTACAGGTTTCGTCTTATTTCTTACATATTGAGTATGAAGTTGGAAGATAAATTGCACTTGAACAAGTTCTTTAAATCGCTTATTAGAATATCCCAGCGAGTTATTTTAATGTATGGGTTCAAATATATTTTGCAAACAAAATTGTTGCAGGGAAGCAAAAAAATTAGACATCATACATTTAATATCCTGTAGGATTATTAAATGGATTTCATTTTATATATATATAAGGTATGAAAACTCGTTATCCATCTTCGGGTCTTTTTTACTAGAATGAAAACTTCATTTTGAATGAGTAACATTGTAAATGCGGATTCTCATCCAATTGATATTCATATTACAGTAATTAAAAAATATCATTGAATTCTAATTATCTGCGCTTTTTCAATTCCTACTATTAGCTCACTCTCTTCCTATATATATATATATATCTTGTTCAAATTTTCAATCGCTAATAAAATACTTTCTATTTATCCAATCAAGTTCAAACAAATTTGTTATAAACTTGTAGTGGATGACCCTTGATTTTAGTACAGTTTTTTCAAATATTAATTCATTAATTAAATTAAATTAATTACCGGTTTTCGATGCCAACTTAGATTTGTCTCCATCGTTGAGACAATGTAACTGTTAAAACAATGACAAAGTTGGCGTCGAAAACCAGGTTTTCAGTCAAATTAGCCAAACCGGGTGTGCATTGTTACAACAATGCAGACAAATCATATTCTTTTTTCAATTCCTACCATAAGATCACTCTCTCTCTCTCTCTCTCTCTCAATAAAAAATATCTTGTTTAAATTTTCAATCAAATAAAATACTTTCTATTCATCCATTCAAAGTAGGAATTGACTTAATTTTTTGTTTATTATTACTTGTTTTTATTATTGTCATATTCTTTTTTGTTTCTACTACTATAAGAAATAAAAAAAGAATTATGTAGTTATAAAAATTAACTATTCATATATTAATATATTGAACATAAATAAGTATATATGGAGACAGTATATACCTTATGACATTGGGTTATAACACTTAAGCGATGCTACGGAATCTATTAATAAAAATATTTAAACTCTGCATACTTATACGTACTTTACAAAACTCATAAAAAATTTCTAGAAGTTCAGTTTTTTTTTCAATTTGGAAATAATTTTCTCATTAGGTTTAGTAACACAGTTATTAGATACGCGTATCAATGACATCTACCGAAAAGCAATCTCTAAAATGAATTGTTTGATACTAACGTAAAAAATATTTTTGCAGAATATTAAAAATTTCGGTATTTTTTTTTTTTTTTTGCAGAACACAAGATTTGGAATCAAGAGATAGAATCTTTTTTTTTTTGTGCAGAAGTAATAGTTTTTTTATCGGTTTCATTTAAGTGAAAAATAGCAAATAACTTTATAATCGAAGATAAATCAAAAAGCGCGTGTCAAGGCCATACAATGTGCAGCTGTGTGTCAAGAATTTAAATGTGGTTTCATTATGATGAAAACGCGGTTGATTTCTGACTTGACCATGACTAATGTGGTTAATTTGTGGTTTGATGTAGCAATGGAAAAAGCTAAATAATTTTCTACTACTTCAAACTATTTTGCTTTTATGAAAATAATTCAACACTATTTCATATCCTTTTGCAAAAATCTTTTTGATACTGAATCTTTGTGACATTTGTCCTTGTTACTGCATATATATTTTTTAAAGATTCAAAGTATTCTGCAAATACTTGTCTTGTGTGTTTTGTCCTTAAGTCTCTTTTTAAGTACAAATGGAGGATTTGGTTCATCTTCTGTTTGTTGTTCTGTTCTTCAATTTCTGTTTTTCGGAAATTGGACATGGAAATGTTTGATTTTGACTAATTTTCCCTGGTTTTAAGCAATAGACTTCACTCATATGACGTTATTGTCACATGATAACTAGAATCACGTGTTTCCAGACAATTTATTCATGCACTTCGCGGTTGCCAATCTTTGCTTCTGGCAGAGACCTTGTTTTATAAGGACAAATTTGTCAACAGTAATGACACATATTAATTTTGAAATTTTTTTTGAAGAATCTTTGTACTTAAACTATGTTATCCAATCACCAATTAAAATTTTTTTTTCTAAATTTTAAAAGTATAACAACAAATTAATTGTCAATTTTGAATTCAATGAACACGTGATTGCATTTATCATGTGACTGCCATGAATTTAGCCCATTGAATAATTTTTTATATCATTTATTGATTCGGGAATCCATGGCTGTTTTAAACTCTAACTATTTTCTACATTCAATCTTTTCGGCATTTCTAAATTCTTAGTCCCCAATAAAGTTTTTGAATTTAATTTTTATTTCAGTTTTTTACTTTAAGATAATTAAATTAATTACTTTAATGCTGGTTGCAATTACACAGTAGCAGAGTTGTTTATAATCATTAAAATATTCGCAAGGCATCCCTGCAGTAACTCAAAAATCCAATTAATATTTAATATTATTAATTAATATATGCCAAAAAGTTATGTCAATTAATGCAAACAGTAAATTATGCGATTAATGTAGGCATAATTATCATATAAATTGCTATTAATTAATATGTCCTAAAATAAACTTCCCGGCAGAGCCATGGGACGTCCATTCTGTTTTTCACCTTTCGGATGGCCCCTTGTTCTTATCATCTGCCAAGGTTCAGAGTAAAAGAGCAAAAACGAATATCTCATTGTAAAAGAAGGATGTTTCCAGGTGACGGTGGGAGTCACAGATGCAACAGAAAACGTCTCCCCAAAAGCGTGCAAACACGTGATGCTCTTCGAATTACTTGCGTGCCAAGAATTTCTAATTAACAGAAAACGTACACTGGCTTTAAAAAGATACCCGAAAACGATACAACTGGATGCTTAATTTGTTTCCAACCTAAGGGTTAAGAATTCCTCTCGCCTTTAATGCGGTTTGTTTCTTTTCTCCTCTTCGCGCAGCACCGAAACAACTCAGCAGCCGCAGACGATCGTAATATTCGATTTTAAAAATGAGTGGGCAGTTTTATGTTTAATTCTCCTTCACTTGCTTATCTTTTTAGTACGTGTCAAGAAACACGATAGTGGTTATAAATGTATCCACGCATTTAAAGAATTAAGTTCTTTATTTTGGTTGCTCTTGGCGGAGCCTTGGATTTATATACTACCGGCTTGCAGTTTAGGCTTAGTTTGAGGAAGAAGTTAGAAACGAGAGTCATTTGTTGTTGTTGTGTTCTTTGTTGTGTTGAAAAGAATTCGAACAGAAAAAAATAAAAAAAAATGTTGCGAGATTATGCGTTGTTTGTTCCTCCCACATTTAAATTTTATTCTAATTTAGTTCTGCGTAATTACGCGATAAAGAAGAAGGTTTTACTAGATTCACGGTTTTTAATCTAGGCTATTTAAAATGTTCTTTTTTCCAAGATTTGTAGATTAGTCTGAACCCAGTTACTGTATGCATTGTTCGTATAATTAGCATTGTTTTTTGTAGTGATAGTTCATGCATATAATTTTGATATCAGTTATATAAAAGGATTCTAAAAACTTGTTTCAAGCCTTTATTATTATTATTTTGTTTATCAAAACATAGATTTCATTTTGAAATTCTTTAACTTATTATCATCTGTAATTCAAAATTTAAATACGCGTATATGGGAATTTCAAAATTCAATTCTATTTGCAAGACATAAGACCATAATTTGAGAAACCATGATTTTTACAAATTTCTTCTCTGTTTTCAATTGGGAATTATAAGAAATTAGATAATTTTATTTTTCATTTTATTAAAAATAAAATTTAGAAATAGTTTAATTAAAAAATTATTTATATAAAATATCAAAATTAATATTTTATTAATAAATAACTAGTAACTAGTAATTATTAAATAATTATTTGAATAGTTATTTTGTAGTAACTAGGGGTAGTAACCCTTGTCCGCCTAAAATGGACCAATCCCTGTCGTACAAATTATAGAATTGTTCCTACTTATTACTCAAATTATAAAACTGAAAAGACATGCATTATGTAGTTCAATTTTTTTCACAAAATACTTTAAATAACAACAAAAAATTAAGTCTTTATTTTTGAATTTTAATTTGTAACCATAATATTGAACAGGACTTACTGCCTTTTCATTATTGTTTGTGTGTGTGTGTGTGAGAGAGAGAGAGAGAGAGAGAGAGAGAGAGATAAATTAAGTTATTACTTCATCACGAAAAACTTTTTTTTATGTAGAAAGATTATAATAATTATTTATAATAATTTAATTATAACAATAAATAACTATTTTCATTAATAAAGAATGAAATATTTTAAATAGTACACAATTTTACACACAACATCAATATATTACATTTAGAGTATTCCAATGAAGATAAAATTGAATAATAGAACGAAAAGAATTAATCAATTTATTTTATTATCGTCAGTTTTAATTTGATAATTATCATTTACTTTTTAATTTTATTAGTTTTACTTATTTCTACACTGTGATCGTCTGCTTTAATTTAATAATTATCATTACTTATTTTATTAGATTTATTTATTTTTACACTGTGATCGTCTGCTTTAATTTAATAATTATCCTTACTTATTTTATTAGGTTTATTTATTTCTACTCTGATCGGCTGCTTTAATTTAATAATTCTCATTACTTATTTTATAAGATTTATTTATTTCTACTCTGATCGTCTGCTAATATCAATTATATTCTTCAATTTAACATTTGTTCTGTTTATGTGAACACAAGGGCATTCGTATGCATTTAGAAGAATCACTTAAGTTTTTATCTGGTTTGAATCTCGTCTCAAGGTTATTCGAATTTTTTACACAGGTCATTCTTAAGCCAATTTTTCTAGAGATTGGAATGGGAATATGGAGTTTTTCTAAACTCCATATTCATGAAATGACATTAGCATTTAATGCGAGTTTAATAAAACACATACAGCTGCAAAATTCAATTCGACCATTGCGAAAACCCGTTTCTTTGCTGCACACTTTGAAAAATTTCCAAACCATTTAAATACCTACGGAACCAGCACATTGAAAAATATTTATTATTTCTATTTTCATTCCTCGTTTTGATTGACACATACACAAAATTAAAGCGTTCCTTTGCATCTCAGAATATGAATCAGTCCATAAAGAATGAATAAAAAAGTAATTTGTGAAAGGAGCAGTTCCAAAAGTACAAGAACGAGGCGTTCCTATCAATCCGGTGACAGCTTTCCATTTAACGGAAGCGCACGACTGAAATGAAATTTAATCAGTAATCATTAATGCAAGGAACAAGATATTGCTGCATGTTCAACCCTGTAATCATCCAATCAAATGACGGCGTAATGATAATCATTTTCTCCCAACAACACGTTATTTTTTAGTTACCTTCGCTAGGTTTCCGTTATTTGAATTATTGACGCAATTCGCCAAAGCGATCGCGCCAAGATGTAAGCATGTTTTTATAACAAATAGCTTGTTTTAAGCAATACATAATTAGTAGGGATTAAAGGAGTAAATTATGGTGATTTTGTAAGTTTGGCTATTCAATTAAAAGGGATAGCTTTGTGTCTGCTAGCACACAATTCTGGTTTATTAACATTTACAATGTTCTTATTTTGTTTGTGTATATTTCAAATTTAGATTGAATTTGCAATATAATTGAAGTAAATTCCACCATTAAGGTAACCGAATACCCTAAAATTGTGAATTTTGCCAAAAATTGACAATTTCTTATGCTTTTGTTTCATAGACCATCTTATTAGCTTTATAAAAATACCAAGTTTATAATTTTCCGTTCACTAGAACAAAAACTACAAGTGTTTTAGTAAAAACAGATGAAAATTACTTTAGGCAAGATATGTCATACTATAAAACGCGTTTTACTCGAAATATGTTTTTTTGAAAATGCTCAAACAGGGCCAGCGATTGTTAAAACAGTTTTGAGAGTAATTAACTGAATTTTATTGTGTATGTTCTGTATAATAGTAGAGGTGTTTTAACTTTTATATTTTCCAATCACTGTTTTATTAAGAATGTACAGTCCCTTATGTTAATATAATCACTGCTTTATTAAGCATTTCATATAATTATAAATATAAAGTGCTTTAGTTTTTGTAAACATTAAACTTACTCTTATCCTGAAGGTTATTTCAAAATTGAATAACATAGCAATACATCAGAATTGAAAAATTGAAAATTTCTTCATAAACTTTTGGTACAGAATGGGACGTGTTTATGATATTTTTTGTAAATTTTTACCCATTTTCCCCCCATTTTAGTAATAATAATTTCTTTTTAATTTTAGCATATTTTTCTTAAAATGTACTGAATAAATCTAAAAACCACAAAAAAACCCATATCTCCATTTAAAAAAAGAAAGCTGTTGCAAAGTAGTGGGATACCTTAACATTCAAACAGTTATATTTCGTAAAAAAATGTTCTTTTTAAAACACTTTTACTAAAGATGTTGGAAAAGTGGAAAACATTATCAGAGATTCTATATATTCTTTTATCCTTAATTCATTATTTTGTTTTCTCTGTTCTTCTAAACCCTTTAAATTCTTGTACAGATGTTCAATAATATGTTTGTTTCTCTTGTAAGTTCTAATTTTGACATTATGTGTAATAAATACAAGATGTGTGATTGTTAGTCCATGTGGGAACTGAAGCTGCTTCAACGTATTTGTTTATGTTTTTATCTGTCACTATTTTGTTTAATATTCATGCAAGATATCTGGCAATAGATTTTTCTTTTTACTATTACTCGTCTTGCTCTTATTCGTTATGCACAAAATTGAAGTAAAGTTAGGTATGTAAAAATTTTGTTCTTGTTTATTCTTAATTTTAAAATTCTTATGTCGAATTCTATTTTTAATGATCTATTCTAAACTATTCATTCATGTTCTTAAATTAATTATAGATTAATATTTTATTTCTATTTAAAGCGTATAGTTCGCTAATTCAATTTGGGTTAGATTCTATACTCATAGTGACTAAAATAGAATCTTGTAAGAACCTAGACAAATACAAGTTATTATTCGAAAAAGATAGAAGTGTAACAACATTATAGAAAAGCAATTTTAAAAAAAATTGAAGAAACGGAAAGTAATTTTCAATCTGGTGTCTATCATGTAAATGTCTCCATCCTAAATTTTCATGAAATTTAAGTTCTTTTTTAATTAAATGTAAAATAAAAATTAAACCTTAGACTGTATACTATTGCTAATATAATTTAATTGTAAGCCTTTTTGCTTCATAAATTCATTTTAATACTTGCTTAATTGATTAGTTTTATTAAAAAATTAAATATGAAAATACTTTTTTTACATTTCTTGTTTATGATTATTATTACTATTTTCTTTCTGTATGCATTCCTCCCATTGAAATAACTTTTGAGTACATTTTCGATTATTCGCATAAACTTTATTTAAGGAAGAGGGTAGGGGGATAAAAGATAAGCTAGAATTATCCTTAAATATATAATAGGTAGTTTTCATAAAACGACCTATTGTTTCTTTTAAAAATTTCAGATGATTTTAAGAATTAAAATTTGATATATTAAAAGCAAGCTTTAAATGAATTTTTTAAAAACTTGAAGCAAAATTTTTATGTAGTAATAGTTTACTAACATTTTAAGAAAAAAAATAATAAAATTCAAAATTTTCCTTTTGTCTCCTGATTGTGTATCATTACAATTATTTAATTACGCGATTACTTTAATGTCATATTTGTATATGTATAATGCTAATATTTTACACATAAACATATTTATATATAGCTGCTTTTTACAGGTGAAAAAATATTGCCCTTCGCTTATATATATTCGCTTAAAAAAACCACACACACACACACACACACACACACACACACACACACACACACACACACACACACACACACACACACACACACACACACACACACACACACACACACACACACACACACACATTTATTATGTCTCTTAAAGTGGTAGAATGTAAAATATGTGGCCGGATTATATCTGCCATTGTTTTTCTAGAGTTGCACTACATTCTTTATTTTTGAGCTTTTGCATTTTATGAAACAGGTGCAAAAGTGTATTGTAATTAATGTTTATAATGTATTCAAATGTTTTGAGTAATATTTGGTTGTTTGCTGTGTAGAAAGTTGTTTTTTCATGAATGATCGACGAGTTTATGAAAAGTAAACCTGGTTTAGGCCCTTACTCGTTTAGTTATTCTTTATTAAACATACCTTTTTACTTAAAAAAAAAAATAAAAAAGACTTTTTACCCATCACTTGTAGGCATAACTGTGAGAAAACCTTCTTGACCAGTGATATTCAACCTGCGGTTTGCGGGCTGCATGTGGCCCACTGGTCTTTTCTGAAATGCCTGGTCATAGTCCATCGCTCTAAGAAATTCAATTATTTAAGAACAATGTACAAACAATTTAGTGGGAAATTCTATCAATCAAGCAATCAAATCTATCAATGCTGCTATCAATGAACTTTTTTTGACAGTAGAATGTAAAAAAAAAAAAGGTTTGGTCTTTTGGATGAAAGTAAATCGAAACTACCTCATAACTCATTATATAAAAAATGCATAAAAATAAACATTTTGCGTGTTTTTTTTTATGGAGAGGTTAATATAGTATTAGTTAAAGGTAAAAAAGTTTTAATATTTTGATTAATTTTGCTTTGTCCAATGTTGCTTTAGTCTTTCAATGATGTTTTTTTCCCACTATCCCCATGGTGCAGCCCGCGTGAAATACCTGTCATATGTATGTGGCCGGCCGAAAAAAAGGTTGAGTGCCCCTGCTCCAGACACTTCAGTAGGCCTCTATCATGAGCGACATGTTAGACTCATCGCCAATCTGGCAGCTTCCATCATCGACAGAGATTACTGTCCAAAAGGTGTGGATGACACGTGTGGGCAAACGCACGTTTTCGCCAAAAAATATTCCGTCCTCAAAGACCACCTCTTCACCATTCATCCGCGAACACAGAAAAGGTATCAATTAAGGTGTTAGACAAGAATCAAGGACGTGTTAGTATGTCAGCGCCTTGTCATGATCAGCGGCATGTACACATCTTCTCCTTTTTTGTTACATTATCCAACAGATTATTATTCAATGACTATTAGTGTCAGTTTATTGCAGATGTTATGAAAAGTGAAGGTTTCATGTTTTATAGATGACCAGCTTCGGTATATCATTACCACCTGTGTGAACCGTTTTCGGGACCTTTGGTGTTACAAACGCGCTCGAATTCAATAAGCCAAACACGTTAGCGTTGGCTGTGTTGTTAATGATGCAGCAGTTGAGAGTCATTGACATGAGAATGATGACGGATGAAAGAAAATTTGCCTTCGGAGGGCTCGTTATTATTCATCGTTAATTGAATTTCGGTCGGCCATTCTGTGAAGCGATTAGCATCATAGAGTAGTGCTCGTTTTCTAATTCAAAACTGATAGCATTTACACTTTTATTTTTGTTCTTAGAACTGGTATCTCTTGAATAGAAGAGTGACTTCCGTCTGTTCAGATTCTAGATAAGTCTGGTAAATATGCTTTGACACCACTGAAAGAAAGGAGTAAAGTTAATTTCAGTGATTAAACGCTTGAATTCTTCTATTTTTTTCTCGTGTTTGTTTTTTAAGAATCATTTAAATCTGTTCTGAGATTGTAAAAATAAGTAAATTTGTTACAATTTTCACTATCTGTCAGTTAGCTGAATCCTATCTGCAGTTCACATCGTTAGGTGTATCAATTCCTTTTATAATAAGCAATTAGTTAGTGATGAATTATTACGAAGAAAATGTAAACACGCCTTGAGCCCGTTATAAGAACAAGTAGAACGTAAAAATGCAGAGCAGGTAATGAGTGTTTAATGAATTGAAATTATTAAGCTGTTCGTTAATTTAAATTTGAAATGACAAGTTAATTATTTCATTAAGTGAAACAAATAACGAATAAAAATTGTTGACATATAAGCATGAAAAATAGAAAATCCATCCTGACTGATGATTGATCATTAATATTTTTCAACCGGAATTAATTATGTTTGAAAGGTATGCTTGTGATAGTAACGTGCTTTGCATAAATTAGAGAGGTGAAAAAAGATCCTTAACGGTTATTAGCATTGATATATATATATAACTAACTAATTAATATTGCCTGTTTTAAGTACCTGGAAATTTCATATTTGCTGTAAAAATTTGAATTCCCCAAAAAATAAATATATATATGTATAATATGTATGCGAATAAGTAATAATATAGAATAATTTATAGCAACTAAAATCCCCATAATCTATCAAAACCAATCAGCGGCGCACACAGGAATATTTCAAGGGGAGGGGTTCCAGGGTCGAAAGTCCGCCATTCTCGTATCATACTCCAACACGCCGCCGACATATTTTTTAGATTTTGTCGATTTTCGGGAACAAAACAGTAAAAAATTAATTATTGAATAAATAATTAGCACTAATTAATAAAATTAATAATTAATAACAAATACATAATTAAATTTTACGTACTATATACATAGGATTATAATCAATCGAAAAAAGTTAAAGATTAAGGATGTCGTGAATTATACCCTCCCCACAGATTATCATCTCCCCGTCTACCGTTTAATGTTTCTGGATGTGTAGGCGGATTAGAGAAATCTAGAGACATAGTTGTAAATCACTATATTTATTGACGCTTATTAATCACAGGAAAGCTACAACCTCACGATTCAAATTTAAGAGAAATAAAACACAGTGGAGTATGAGAAGGAGTTACTACTAGCGAAACTACGGAATCACGACTGAATCCACGAAAGATCAAACACGTACAATTACAGCTAAAACACGTACACGTATTCACAAATTTCTAAATCACTAACCTTATCCTTGTAACATCGGCTGTTCCGTCGTGGTGATGAATTCTTTACTGGTTGAATAGGATAGTAGACAAGGGTCCCCATACGGTAATACGGAATCTTTTCTAATTTCAACCTACTGCTCTCTGGCGTAGCTTGTCACGTTACTCCTAACTAATACTGTCAACAACTGCGTGTTGATCTACCGATGCTTCAATTTATTTTACTTCACCTTTCTAACTCTTCACTTTACTTTTTTACTTTTTTTATTAACTCGCGAAACCCGAACTTATATAAAATATCTCATTTGCATAAATCACGCTTTGGCTCCCAGTGGAGATTGGTTGAAATAAATAAAACTTTTAAGAAAAATAGAGACTGTTAGTTTACGAACGTATAGATCCGTCAGAAGGATCCGGACCCGAACCCCCCTACCTTGTGTGCACCACTGAAATCAATGTATCTGAAGAACTTTAAAAAAATAGTTAATTAAAAACATATCACACACACATACTGCATGAGCTGTCGAATTCTTTAAAAATTTGTTAAGACCATGATGAAAACCTTATTTTCCCAAAGAAATACTGTTTTTTTTCTTTCTGTTACCAGTAAAAAGATTAGAAAGAAGAATCTTGATTATATATTGTGAATTAACAATCAGTGGCGGATTAAGCGGATGTCGGACATGGCGGACGCCAGGGACCCCAAGCTTGATGAGTGCAAAGGCCAGCGACAAACCAACCACGCCCCCTTGGAACAAGAAATGAAAATAAAACAAAGATACAATGAAAACCCCGCTAGAAATTTATCGAGATCTAAAAGAAATCCTAATGTAGGAAAACTTTTGAAAATATTTTTAACAATACCGATATCGAATGCATCAGGTGATTGATCTTTTTTAGTTTTTAAACGCGTTAAAAATAATTTAAGAAGTACTATGGGAGAAAAGAGAAATTGAATAGCATGACTATATTATATACAGAATAAAATGTTTTGGACAAAATAGATATGGTGAAAATAATTGATGAATTTGTCAAAGAGAAATCAAACTGTATAGAAAAACTGTAAGCTCTTAAGTTAGGTTTTTAATTTTTTTTATGTACGGTTCAGATTTTTCGTTTAGCCAATGAGTTTTATTAAAGCAATACATTTTACTTTGAGAATTTAAAGTAAGCGACTCTTTTCACTAATTTAGTTTTTCGACTCTTAAGCCCATGGGCCTCAAATCTTTTACCGCCAGGGGCCTTCAACTACCTTAATCCGCCTCTGGTAACAATAAATGTAACAATTCATCATATTCATCAGAAATATGAACAATACTGCAAAAAATCTTTTTCTGAATGATGAAATTTTTAAAAAAATGATATCTAACGTATATATAAGCAGATTTTAAAATATAATTAACAAACGCAAGCATACAATAACAACAACAAAAAAGTATGTAGAATTTTATCATTGTTCTTGATAACTTTGGAATTTTTCAATATACTGAAAAGGGAGCACGCACGCACACACACACCACTAAATTATTTGAATTACTAATGATATGAAGTTACCCTTTACTATTTATTTCTGAAAGCAATTTTAGAATTGATTTTATTCTGGAATTAAGTACATATATAATGATTATTTTAAATAAATTTACATCTGATAAAAACGGATACTTTCTCTGCAATTAATTTTGCTTTTGTCTCTCCTCCTTTTTATGCTGCATGATTCATAATTTTTCTGTGTTTTTGTTTGAATTCAAAATATAAATAAATTTTTCAAATTCAGATAAATCCTCCCCCTTAAAGGTACCACAAAGATAAAATTTATTGAATAGCACATTCAATTATAAGGAATCTGATGAATTAGATTCTAGTTGAAATTATTCAAAACATCTTCATCTCATTCATTTCAATACTGGAAAGTTTTTTTTCGCCAAGCATAATCCATTTAAAATAATATATAAATTCAAGTCACACTTCTACATTTCATAAACTTTTTAAAACCGATAATGAAAAAAGCCCACTTCCAATGAAATAGATAAACTCTGTAGGATATTTGTCTTCATCAGATTTTTGCTTCGTACGACCTATCAAGTTCAATGTTTCCCGGGTATCCTTCGGTAGCAGCAAAAATCCCGCCACCTAACTCAGAGGAAATCGTATACAATCACTTAGACGCCGTTAATCTTCGTTATCCAATCCCATTTACACCACATACCAAATACTAGTCTTGGGACAAATTTATGACTTTTTTTCCAATAAACTCAAAAAGAAAGATACAAATAATAAATTTTCAGAAACTCTGAACTCCACCTGTATTTAAGAAGCTGTATAGCAAGGTCAAGAGATCAAGAGTTCTGAGAGATGTACAACGGTTCATCACAATCTTGAAGATTTCACACCACGGGTAGTCTTTGTGGCGTTATATACCATGGATAGGCTACTATCGCACCGATTCGAAACGCTTTTTGATTGGTAGAAATTGCGGCTATGTGTTTCTAGATCCGTTCCGGAACGAATTATACATATATTGAGATTTTCTATCTCCTCCTTAGTTTTGAGTTTAACTTGATGTTTTGTAAGCGGTTCCGATCAACACTTGTTTAGATTATTATTGAGTAAAAAATGATGTATAATTTTTTTTCTTTAAAAATATTGGAACTAGGAGACGCATATCACATGTGATACGTATTACTCCATACATGTCAGAGAATTGGAATTTAAAAAAAAAAAATCTAATTAAAAGTTGTCTTTCTAGTGTTTATTTTTAGTTTAGATCACTCAATATGTACCATTCAATATATGTTTTATGAAACATAATTAACATATTGTGTTAGCTTAATGTTGTGTAATCAAAATTTTTTAAAATTACTTTAGAAAGATTTTAAAACAATTCATCGATGCTATGAAACATAAAAATATTTTTCCAAGGGTTGAGGGTTCAACCCCCATAGACGTACAGATTTTTAATTTTTACTGTATAGATTATGTCTCCTCGCTTCCATGCGGCAGTGGTAGCCTACTGGTCATGATCGTGGTCTCGCGGCTGGCTTGTCATTAGCTCGAGCCTTAATGTCACTGAAGACCCACCGAGTAGAGGGGATGATGCCTATTAAATCTGAAGTGGCTCAAAATTCTTCCGTTTATGTGGTGTAGTAGTTTGGATAGGGAGTGCCAACTCCAATGTCCTCCTCGTCTCTTAATCGAGGATTTAAAATTACGAGATCGGTCGCCATTAGCCTCGTGTTGCTTTCTAGAGGTGTTAACAAAGACTCCATCACTCCCTCGTCGCTTCCGTCTCCATGTTTTTTAGAATGCAACCCCCTTCCCCGCAATTGAGGTTTGCGCATGCTACTGTATCTTACAATCTATGCGCCGTACAAGACTGAGCACTATGCCTTCCTGCATCGGCTTCGATGAGGAAGGCAACCCCAATCTTTTTTAATGTACGCATGACCTCTTTTTACTGCTTTTGCTTCAAGTCGAAAGCTTACTTTAACTATTCTTTTGAAGAGACCCATCATGGGAAAAATCAGGTGGACATCATGAGATAACAGACATCGTTATTCAGTCACGGAATGATTCTGAAGAATAATGCAATATGTCAATAGTTTATAATGTAACATATATTTTTTGTTATTAAATAAATTTAGTTATGTGAAACGTTATTTATTGAAAAGAGCAATTATTCAAAAGAATGTCATTGTGTGATGAAGTTTCAAGTAACTTACAAATGTAACTATGTTTTTGCTTAAAATAAGAAGGAATATATAAAATAACACACACACACATAAAAAGTTCAATAAAATACAGTTCAATAAAATATTTGAACTGTAAAAGAGTAACCGATTTTGTGAATTAGATATTCTTACATTTCAGTGTAAAAGTACTTGTATATTGATCCTATATCATAGCCCAGTGGACCCAACCCCCGGGCCGCAGCAAAATATAAAATATGAACAAAAGAAATCTAAATTATAAGCAATAAATGCTCCTACCCCTAAGCGGGCCGCGATAAAATTATCAAGCACTGACCGGTCTTCGGTGATAAAAAAGTTGGGGAGAATTGTCATAGCTGAGACCTTCTGCGAATTTCAACGCATTTTAGCCTTTCAGCACATTTACTTCCGAGGATGGTATCAAAGTGGTTGCCATAATAAGTAAAATACACTCATGTTCATAAATTAAGGATAATGGCAGCTCCTGCAAATAGAAGTTCAGAAACAAAACAAACGTGACTTATTCACAAAGCCCATTTATTGAACAAAAATAAAGAACAAAACAGATGGCGTATGTATGATACCACTCATAAAACTTTTGACTTTTGCTATGTGTAACAATTATAAGAGGAATACCTTCTTTAAAAAAACTTAATATTACATGGTTGATATCATGGTTAATACGTTGTATTAACCATGCGATTAAATATAGTCCATGAAAAGCCTAGGCATGCTGAGTTTTAAGCTATCGAGCTGATCTTGGGAAATACTCCATTCACACACACAGCAAGCAATGCTCTCCGAAGTTTCGGTACATATGTAGGAAGGAATTGACGGGCTGAAACTCGTCGGCAAAGCATGTCCCACCCATGCTTATTGGATTAAAGTCAGATAGGAATGGTGGCCATTCTCTGCGGGTGATATCTTCAAATTGAAGGCATTATCTCAAGATGTTTGCTTGGTATGGACGGGAATTGTCATCCATAAATACAAATTCTTTACCATTAGCATCCCTCTAAACAAACAAACATGTTATTTCAGAATGATGTCCGGATAAATTCAGAATGTCACGGTTCCGATTTGAACACGCAGTTCTGTTCTAAAGCCCAGTATAACCCCCCCCCCCCTCGAAACGAGTAATTCTACACTACCGTAACGGTGCCATTCAACGAAGTTGTCTTGGTGGTAAAGGGTACCTGGTATTCTTCATATGAAAGTCCGACGTGAACCAGACTGCAAGCTAAACCTGTAATCTTCGGAAAGAATCCCACAAGCCAACTCTGACGATGTTCACATTGCATGTTCTCTAATCCGGGCTAACCACTGACGATAATAAGTTGCCGTGAGCGAAATACATCTGACAGGCTTGCAAGCATATAAACCAATACGTCCCAAACATTTTTACACGGTTTATCTTAAAACTATCGCTCCTGTGGAAGCAGATAGTTGACGAGACAGGCCGGGTGCTGTGCTCCGTCTGCTTCTTTTGACAATTACTCCCAAATACTGTTCTTCATTCGGCGTCATAACTCGGGGCTGACCAGTACTGTAACGTCTACTGACATTTCCGTCATCTTAGAATTGCTGGCAAAGCCTAGAGAGGACTCTTTGGGCAATTTCATATTCCTTAGTTACTTCCATCCAAGTACACCCACATTTCAGGTAGTCAATAGTTCTACCATGCGTAAAATCATCCAAATGTTGTCATAACTAATCGGTTATGGCACTGAGCGGCTTACCGAACGCTTGTGAACAATTTTACTTCTTTGTCACCATTTCTTGTTTTGCTCTCTCTTGCACTCTCATCATCGTGACGTACTACCTGCATCAACTGGTGGCTTCTTGTGATTTGCATATTATTCTTGAAGATGTATGCGGTAATTCAAGAGGGGAAATTTTTACTCTAGAGCTAGATTTACTTGTGATTCTGAATTATCTTTAATTTTTGGACATGAGTGTATCTGGCCATTTTTGTCTGGCATGTAATCAATTTTTGGCAATAAATCGCTGGCATGGGCTTAATACGTAAGTTCCAGAAAATGTATGGACATTCTTATCTTGCTTATGAACTTGATCCAAATGTCACATGATTAACTAAAAATGCAATATAACATGATTATATATATAAATGTAGCATATTAAATTATTCATATCAAGCTTTTTAATATTATGTTTGAAGATTTTTCAGATATATATATATATATATTTCAAGATAACGTATAAATATTTTAATAAATTATTTAGAAAAGTATTTTTAGTTTTACGCTCTTCTTTAGACCATTTATTCGGATGATTAACAATATATACTCATATTTTAAGAATGCTCAAAAATTTTAAAAAAATTCTTAAATATTCTTAAAATAGTTTTTTACAGGAAATCCTTAAGAAATATTATGCAAAATTTATTAGCTGCAATGAAATCATCTATCTTGAAAATTTTAAAGGAAAATGTAATTTAAAGTAATCTAAAAAAATTAAATATTGAGTTTAGAATATTATTAAACTCACAAGATTTTAATTCACATATACATTAATAGACACTAGAAATGAAGGATTTAGTTAGATTCTCGTAATAATTTTCTGTGTCTATCTTATATATTTTTGGATTGACCATGAATATATCATCTATAATTTATAGTATGTTTTATAGTTTTATAAAAGCTTTAAAATGTTCGTAATTCTCAAAAATTTAGAAATAACCTCGATTTTTGTAACTTAATTTCAAAATTTTGTATCACTCACCTCAGATTTTTAATCTATCTTTAGTTTAAGTCAAAGATTACACTGAGATAGGATAATATCACCCTTTCTAATACTTGCAATTTTTAATTACATTACGTAATATAAAGTTTTTTGATAATTATATAATATTAAATTTTTGCACTAACATATTTTGAATAATTCTGAGAATAATTTAATTTTCAGTTAATATGTATTTTTTTTGTCGAATTTAAATTGCTTTTTCTTCCTAACTGTGATCAAAGTAATATTTTTTAAATGGCTTAGTGATATTTTTAAAAATATAAAAATACACTTATAGCCTGTTTGAATAAATTTGATGACAAGATAGGAAATTCAAATAAAAAAAAAGCAAATTTACATTTTATAAGGCACTGCAGTCAAAGTTAAGATATGAAAAGCCACAAAATACATCTACAATACATTTATTTTTAAACAATTTTCAAACAGAAAAAAAAACACTTATCAGTTTAATGTTATGTTAATTAAATGCAAAACTAAAAGCGCAAATAATAAATAAGTGAACAATGCATAATTTTCTCCATCAATACTTGTGAAAAGGCTTAATGCGAAACATTGTGAACTAAATGCAAAACCTAAAGGTCAAAGAATAAGTATGTGAAAAAAATACAGAATCTTCACCAGTTAAAATTAAAGAAGTTTCAAAATGCAAATAAGAGATTTATACCTCATTGCTTTTCAAAAATATTCATACTTATTTTATAGGAGGATTTAAATTCTGAAACTTATCAACCGGTCCCTCAACCACCGACCTCACTTAGCGACATTCCATCCATGGAACGTTCATATCAAATGAAGACGTTACGCTACAAAGTAATTAAAATGTGCCCCGTGTAATCGTGTGATACTCCGTGTATCAGATAAATGCCAACAAAAGAATTCCGTCCAAGCGAATTAGGAACGAATACACAGTAACACTAACAATGAAAAAGCACGGTCTTCAATCAGTTTATTCTGTATGAGTCTTCGAGTTTTCAGTATGAGATAGGCGTACAGCGTGACAGCTTTTGAAGGAATAGCCTGGGTTCAGGGTTCACGACGAATCAAGTGAAAACTGGGGATTGGTAACTAAATAATATATGATAGCGCCTTCATTCGTTTATAATAAGGTTGATCTAAGGTGGACACAAGAGAGCGTGAAACAGGAGTATAGATTTAAGTGCTTGTTGTAAATTTTTCTGTCATCTGTTTTCTCTCTTGAGCTTGATGCATTGCTTCAAAGTATGTGTTTCACACTTTTTACCGTCGTGTAAATCTCTTTTCTTCAAGTGAGAGATTAAAAGATAAGGAATCTCATAAAAAATGTGACAAGTTTTTTTTATCTTTATTTTGCATTTCGAATAAAAATCAAATGTAGAAATGCTCTATTGTAAATCTTATAAGCTGACGAAAACACACTTGTAAAGACACATTCTGTTAAGGTATCCGACTACCCTAAAATTATGAATTTTACCAAAAATTGACAAATTTTTTATAATTTTATTTTATAGGCCATCTTATTAGCTTTATAAAAATACCAAGTGTATTATTTTCCGTCCGCTAGAACAAAAACTACCAGTGTTTTAGTAAAACCGGATGCCATTACTTTAAGCAAGATGTCATATTTTAAAACGAGTTTTACTCGAAATGTGGTTTTTTTTTTTTGAAAATGCTCAAACGGGACCAGCTCTATTGCTAAAAAAGCTTTGAAAATAATTAACTGAAATTTTGTGTGCATGTTCTGTATAATAGTAGAAGTGTTTTAACCATTATATTTTTCAATCACTGTTTTATTATAGAATTTAGAGTCCCTTATGTTAATATAAGGGACTGTAAAACTGTTACTTTAAGTACATATAATAACTAAAATAAAGTGCTCTAGTTTTTGTAAAAATTAAAATATCTCTTGCCCTGAAAGTCATTTCAAAAATGAATAACATAGCAACACATCAGAATTGAAAATTTGTTCTTAAACTTTTGGTACAGAATGGGCCCCGTTTATGTTATTTTTTGTACATTTTTACCCATTTTTTCCCGTTTTAGTAAAAATAATTACTTCTTCTCTTCGTAATTTTAGCATATTTTCTTTTAAATAAAATGAACAAATCTAAAAACAGCAAAAAATTCCCATATCTCCATTTTTTAAAGAAAAAGCTGTCACAAGTTGTCGGATACCTTAAATGTAGTTGGGAGTGAGTGTTTATTGACATTGGACTATAAAGTAACACGAGGGCTATTGGCGATGAACCTCGTAATTTTTAACCTCGACACCTAAGCTGACACCCCACCTCCAAACTACCACACCACGCAAACGGGAGGACTTTTCTCAACATATTTCGCACGCATCAGCCTCTCTACAAAGTAGATCTTCAGTTGCTCTAGGGCTCGAAGTTGTGACACACCAGTCACAAGCTCGTAACTGTTACCACTAGGTTACCACGGCCTCTAAATGCAGCTGGGAAGTCAGATCTTTATGAAGCAATTTTTTTGAATTGGTTCGAGTTGGTTTAATATCGCTCTAGACCAGGGGTCGGCAACCTTTTAGCCGTGGCGTGCCGAACCAATCTACCAATATGATTCAGTGTGCCACAGTGTTGGGAATAGAGGTCAGTAATATAGATTTACAGTTTATTATATATTAATTTTGCATCATTTCAAATTATTTAACGTAAAAATAGACAACATAAAATATAACTATTTCTTTAAGAAAAATAAAAAAAATTAAAATTGTACATATATTATATATTTTTAAACATATTTATTAATTAAGAAATAGGCAACATAAAATATAAAGATTATTTCCTTTTATTATAGTTAAATAAAAATTTTAATGCGAACCTAGTGCTTGCACCGCTATACTTTCATATCGCAAAATCAGGGGTATAATTTGTGACTTTTTATTTTACACGATTTTGAGCATTCAGTTGTTAAACAATTTCTTTGCGCACTTTCTCATGGGAAGAAAGATTTTTTTACTTCTTGTAAAAGATGTAGAACCATAAGTGGAAAACCGAGTACATGTAATTTTCTTTCTTTCGTTAAATCTCTCAAGCAATAAGACTTAATAATTTACAAAATATTTGTAAATTTATCTTTTAGATTTTTTCATAATTCCGTAAATATCTATATTTCTGAAGATTATTGTCAAATAAGGTCCATTACAAATTTATCAATTTCCATCCTCTCAAAAATTGACAAACCTGTACAGTATTACAGAGTGCCACATGTGGCACGTGTGCCATAGGTTGCCACCCCTGCTCTACACTTATAAGAAGTCAACTGACCTCGTAATATTGAAAGAAAATAAAATGATGTCTAATATCACATTGAAAGCTGTTGATGACAAACTTTGTTATTTTGAACCATGATCAAATGACGAGGAAGACATTTGTGCTGGCACCCCAAGATTCAACAACAGGCTAACGCGAGGACTTTGAGTCGTTACATATTTAACGTGGATCAGCTCCTGTACACGGAAGGTCTTCAGTGACACCTGGACTTGACAATAGCTAACCCGGCCACGAGTTCGTTACCATGACGACTTGATCACACAGCTATTGCATCCATCAAATGTGCTATCGTTATACTTGAGATGATATACCTCAAGGTAACGGAGTGCTCAAGATCCGGATTGATGTTATTTTAGTAGAGTTCTTGGTTTCGAGTAATGTTGTCACTGAAGACCCACCGTGTGCAGGAGATGATGCATGTTAAACTTATCGAGGTTCAATGAGTTCAAATTGGTTGCTGTAAAAAGTTTGAGTGAGTGAGTGAGTGAGTGAATATTAACGTCGCACTGATTAGCAACACGAGGGCTTTTGGCGACGGTCCGCGTAATTTTGAACCGTGGTCAAGTGACGTAAAAAGTTAAAGAGTGAGGTGCCACTTTAAATGTGGTCCTTGTCATTTGACCGTTCAAAGTTACGAGGTACATCGCCAATAGCCCTCGCGCTGCTTTAAAGTGCTACATTAAAAAACAATCATTTTAAAGCTTATAAAGGGATTATATGGTATCTAGAGGAAGCAATACAGTTAAAATCGTTTAACACGGAATTGAGGGGTTGGATAATTTTTTTTCGTGTTAAAGGATATTGCAAAAAGAAAAAAAAAACCATATATTCGACAAATTAAGTTTATAAGAGGACATTTTATTTTATTAAACTATTTTTTCAAAATCAATGAAACAAAAACATTTACAGGAATTTTATACAAAATTTTCAAGTATTTTGAAAAACAAAACATTTATTGAGCTTTGGAAATATAATGTGGTGTTTTTCTTTGCATTGTCTTTTTCAGTATCAAATTGTCAACAAATCGTTCGATATAGTCCATTTTGTTATTCATTTCACCATTGAAATGTGTGTCTAAACAATTGCACATACTTTTTATGTAGTTCCTTTTTTAATTGGGAACAGGAGCTGCATTATTCATTGAATTTTCGTCGTCGAAATCTGCATCAATGATATTTTGTCTGCCATAAAATTTGGGCTATACACTCGTTATCATCAACTACTGCAACGAATTTTTTCGCCGATACTCTAGGACAGTCAAACAATACAAAAACTTTCTCAAAGATTTCATTAAGAGTCAGCTCATTCTAAATATTCTCCTTCTCCAGAGGGATAATCTTTTCGTGTTAAGAAATTTTTGTTTTGTGTTAAGAGTAAAAAAATTCATGAAAATATATAATAGTTTGTCGGGACCGTTGTATTATTTTGTGTTAACCGATATTTCATCTTAAGCGTATATATATACACAGTGGACTCTCGATAATTCAAACTTTCGCTAATACAAGTGGCCGCGGTAGCCAAGTGGTCTAGGCATCGGATCATGGCTAGCGTGTCATGAGTTCGATCCCAGTACCACTGAAGACCCACCATGTAGAGGAGCGATGCACGTTAAATCTTTCGAGAGCTCAAACGTCCGCCTGTTGGTGAGGTGTGGTAGTTAGGTGAGGGGGTGCCAGCTCAGGTGTCGTCCGCGTCACTTGACCATGGTTCAAAATTACGCGGACCGTCCCCAAAAGCCCTCATGTAGCTGAACAGTGGGACGTTAATATTCACTCACTCCACTCATTCGATAATACAAACCTTTCGATAATACAAACCTCTCGGTAATTCAAACTTCTTGATAATTCAAACTTTCAATAATACAAACCTCTCGAAAATTCAAAGTATATGTTCAGTCCCTAGAAAAACTCTTGATATTTCGAACTAAAACAATACGTTTGGATACACTCAATATTTCGAAGTGAAATCTGTGGCTGTCCAGAATACAACAAGCAATAATTTGAAGTTATCTTATAAAATTCTCGACAATTCGAACACTCACGATCATGTTCAGTCCTGTAGCAAACAGGTTGGAGCTTACAAGTTTTGCGTTGAGTTGTCTCTGCGTGTCTTCCCTTTAAAGTAGCCCCTTTGATGACTATCTGTATTCTTGTCTTCTGATCTTCTTAGTGTTTTCCGATTCCTCAGGCGAAAAGACACTTTTATTGTTTTAATTCCTTTTAGTAGACAATAGAAAAACCGAACCTGTAGTCATATATTTCGCTTAACACGTGGCCTTGCTACACATGTGTTCAGAAAGGATGGTCCACTATTGTGAAGAAGAGATGCGTAGGACTATATGTATGAATGTATATAATGTATTCTTTTAATACAGGACTTTTAACTTCTGTATAATATTTATATTGTACAATATGTGTTTTTTAAAAATAATTTTATGCATATGTACAATTGTTGTTAAAATTTAAATGTGTTGGAAATAAATTATCTTCGAGTATTTCAGGGGTATTTTTTTCTACCCTCTTGATAATTCGAAGTTTTTCTTTGGTCCCTCCAACTTCGAATTATTAAGAGTCGATTAAGTATACAGTTAACATTATTCAACAAAACGTCTTCAGTAGAATAAAAATTCAAACTTGAGGCTCGATTAGTACTTCACCAGTCTTAACATTTGAAAACATGACTATTCAGTTACCATGGGCAACTATTGCTTGGAAATTCAATGTAAAATTTCTAAAATATTTCCCTCATCTGAATTTGGGTTTTTGTAGCTTCAGATGAGATAAGTTCTTGGAAATTTATTTATAAATCTGTTCACCGAAATTTAATTTTGTTAAAAACGAAACAAAATAAGAAATGGAAACCTAATCTTGAAAAATTAAAAATCAAATAAAACATGAAGACTTTTTAAAAGAAATTCATATGTTTTGGAAGAAAAAAATATCAAACATGAGTATTAACAAGTAAAAACGTATGAAATTTGAGGCTCTAAAGGTTATATGTAAGTGAAAAGTAGAGAATTTATTTTCAGGACAAAAACATTTTCTCGAAAGGGAACTTATTGACGGAATTTTAATATTGTCTTAGAGCTATTTAGTTGTGAATTTCCTGATGCAGTATAAATAAATCTAAAGATAAAATAATTTTATTCTGCGTTTAGTATCTAAAAATTCGCGTATTATAATTCTATATAATTTAAAATTACTATTATTATTATTATTTTATTTTGAGAATTCAATATAATCTTCTCTGATAAATTCCTCAAAGATCAAGCCATCGCTTTTTTGATACAAAGTATATTATGTTTTCACAGAAATTAAATTTTTAATTAAGAATTTATTTTTAAAATTTTTAATCTAAAATAAATGAATCAAAAATGTGACTTCCGTTTTTAAAAATACATAAAAACCTTTCTTTGAATCAACGAATAAAAAAAAGGTTTTTAAAAAGAAATAATGTGACCATTTATGATCATTATAAAGTTTTTATTCGATGACCCCATTAAATAGTCTTTGATAAAAAAAAAAAATTACATTTTTTTTAGTTTTGTTATCCAAGTAAGGATTGAATTTCATACAAAAATACCAAATTAGTTCTTGGAGTTTTGCTACATTTAGGGAAAAATTGGGCATAGATAATTTAAAAATTAAATCAAAATAGTCTGAACGAGAGATATTAGTATTGATAACACATGAAGATTTTAGGAAAAACATCTGTCGCTCTTGAATATTTACAGGTCATTATAGGAAGCAATTGGATTCTCATTAACTATGATATTGTGGCGAAATATGAAATAACCTTTTCAAATTAAATATTATATTTATACTATTCATTTTCTGTAGGAAGTTATTTCAGAAATATCGCTAAAACACATCAAAATTTAACATATTCTAAAAGGAAAAATACATTTTTAATTTTTTAATTTGTACCCCTTTTTAATATTTATTCAATGAAATGCAAGATCATTATTAAAGTTTGATTTTAGGTAATTGGGTTTTATAATAATTCTTTTTTTTTATTTTCTGAAATGTAATTTAGCCTTACATTGTAATCTATTACGAAGGGGACCTATAGCACTTGTATGTAATTGATTTTAAACTTTCCTTCTTACAATTTAAAAAGTCAATTTCTATATAATTCTTTTATGCTGTAATACATATTCGTAGTTGTTACGATATGAAAATATTTAACTGGATTTTAGATGAATAAATAGGATTTTTTTTAGGTTTGTGACGGCACATAATTTATGATTATTACTTAAGTTCCTCTCTTCTATTGGATTTTACTAAAATTTTTTGATATTTTCATTCGTATTTTTTTCATTAACAATTGAACCAATATTTTTAACACTATTTACCCATATATAATCTCATTGTAATATGTAATTCCAATTTTTGAAATCAGATTTTGCATGTGTTCCGGTTTTTCAATTATTCAATGTACTTGGAAGTGTAATATAATATTCCAATTTTGAACACTTGAAGTCAAAAAGTGACTCCTTCATATTTATGTATAGCTACCTCACAAAGAAGAAATATAATTACAAAAAAAAAAAATGTAAACAAAAGTAATTTTTTAAGCCTTTCTTGTTTTCGTAGCTTATCCAGAAAATTAATAGGATTGGGAAAAGAAATGTTTTGCCTTACTTTTGAATAAATTTTATTAAATGATACGTATTTGAAAAAAAATATTTCATAAACACAGAACATAGAATATAATAAATAAACGTAGAACCCTTCCAGGTAGAAAAAACTATTCTAAAACTAAATAATAATAAATTTAGGAATTTTTCATAATTTTCCAGTTTTTTTCTTAGTGTTTATATTTGGTAATCCATTTATCATTGCAATGTAGAATATATTCAAAAAGAGAAAAATATTGGTGGATTAAAAAATCACGAGTAAGCTCTATATACGTCTCTACGCACGCACGCACAAACACAAGCATGTAAAGTCAACTAATTATTTTAGCCCTGGGATAATTTTGAATTTGAATTTTTTTTAATTTTAAGATTGGAGGACTTTCGCACTTGGGGAAAATGTTAGATAAACATTGGAGTATTTTTGTATTCGTAAGGGGGGAAAATGTGTTTCGCCTATTCACAAGATTAAGCAGAGACAGAGCCTTATCTTACCCGCATCAAAAACTCCGTTCTTGAAATCATGGAACGCAATTTTTACACTATCCCCCAGGAAAAATGATATTGGAACTTATTTAGCTTAAAATTAGTTGGCGCTCTAGGTGTGAAACAGTTCAAGTCAGTCGTAAGATAGCAGTGATCTGTCATTCCGAATGCCAAAGCAGTAGGAACGGCTAAAAGGCAGTTGGAAAAACAAGAGATTTGTGCAGTCCTTCCTTGTTCTTTCGACCACTTTTCATTCCTTAATGAGGAGTTTGATGTATTAACTGCAGAGGGATAGGTACACCGGACGCCAGCGTTTCAAGGACGGATCAGGGCTCTATCTCCGAAGATCTTGGCCCATTTTGTTTCTTTGATTCGAGAAGATTGTAGATTGAGAAATGATGTAAGAGGAGAAGGAAAAAGAAGTTTGGAGATGAATTGTGAAAGATGTATCTTGCATTTAAAATAGATTTATAAAAATAAAGATGGAAAAGGAAAAAAAGTTGTACTTCTTAGTAATAGAAATATGGGACATTTTTGTGAAAATTCTTTAAGAGCAAATGTAATAGAATCTTCGAAGCGCGTGTTCATAATCGTAGCTATACACATGCGTGAATTGGACATTTCATACAAAAAATAAAGGGGATAGGAAAGGAATAAGAAGATATTTTTTAGTTTTATGTTAAATTAAAACAGCAACAAAAAGTTATATAGAAAGTTTTGCTTCAAGGGAGGATTTATGATTATTGGTATTGTAAACTGAAATGGAGAAGTTTGGCTAACCATAAAACTGATTAAACTCCACTTATATGAAGCTGTCCTTAGTCAGCAATGCTCATAATACTGCAGCATCTCTCCTTCTGTTTATGTTTCCAAAATCTCAATTATAGGGTAAACTTGGGAAATAGGGGCACATCTAAGCAAATACCCATGTTACTCGTAATGCTTTTGAGTTGGTTAATTTGTACTGCGGCGTTGGCAATGCTCAAGCAACATGGTGAATGGGTGATTTGTTAGTGTTGCTGTTCAGTTCAGACCATTCTTATGCAAGTACAACTACGTGATACTTCAAATTGGGGTTAGTTATTGGTAATTTTTAGTTATATTCCTTAAAATTTAGCCATCAAAGTTAATTAAGGTATCCGACTGGTTGCGACAACTTTTTAAAAAAAATAAATGGAGATATGGGAATTTTTTGTTGTTTCTAGATTTGTTTCGTACATTTTAAGAAAAATATGCTAAAATTAAGAAGAGAAAAATATATTTTAAGTACTAAAATGGGAAAAAATGGGTAATCAGTTTTTCAATTCTGCTGTGTTGCAATGTTACTCATTTTTGAAATGACCTTCAGGATAAGAGATGTTTTCATTTTTACAAAAACTAGAACACTTTATCTCAGTTATTATATGAAATTGCTTAAAAAAACAATGATTATATTAACTGTAAGTGTGGTCATAAAACAGTGATTGATAATTCTGAAGGTTAAAACACTTCTACTATAAACAGAACTTAGACAAAAAATTTCAGTTAATTATTTTGAAAACTGTTTTAGCAATCGCTGGCCCCGTTTGAATATTTAAAAAAAAGAACACATTTCGAATAAAATGCGTTTTAAAGTATGGCATCTTGCTTTAAGTAATGGCATCTGCTTACTAAGACACTTGTAGATTTTGTTCTAGAGAACGGCAAATGAAAAGCTTGGTATTTTTATAAAGCTAGTTAGATGGCCCATAAAATAAAATCATAAAAAAATGTGTAAATTTTTGGCAAAATCCACAATTTTAGGGTAGCCAGATATTTAAATTGTACATGAAACCTACAAATAGCTATAATCTTATGTAAGTGTAGTATCCGTTGGTGGGGCGAGTAGTTTCCTTTTTTCTCCCTTCCACAGCAGTAATGCCAACTATTGAATAATGTCATTCGAGAAAATATGGGCAGTAAAGTTAAGGGTCATACGGCAAGTATCAAAATTTGATTAAGTAATGTTTCCCAATCCTACTCTTGGACCATTCCTTTGTCCTACACTTCCTTTGAGTTCATCTTCCTTCCACAAACCTCTTCCTTAGGCCAAATTGCAGCCACACATGGCTCATCGATTGTCACTACTGAATTATCGCAGTCAGCAGTAGCATTTTTGAAGAAGCTGAGTCCGATTCCAACATTGGAAACAACCTGCAGAAATCGCGGAAGATGTAATAATGTTACAAAACAGATAAGTGCAGAAGGTCTGGCTTCTACGAAGACAAGAGTTGCCAATGAATGTCGTAGAGAAGGTGTAGGGGTTAAAACTTAGAGCAACAGCAAGGGCCAGCAAATACAACGTATCCTGCATCCAACTTGTTTGCGGTGTTAAATATTATGAGGAAAATCAAGGAGACAAGAATGGGGATGCAATGTTGTGACTCTTGTTTATCCTGGTTCTATGAGGAATGGGTCGAGTTATAGAGGGTATCTCCCTCTATTGTGATGAGAGTAGTGTAAGATAAAAGGTCAAGTCCTCATATTTTTTTCTCTTTAAATATGTAATAATTTGCGTTAATTTAATAACTTGTCTGATTTTCACCATTTAGTTATTTTTAATTTATAGATAGAAACTTGGCATTTTTTTGTAATACAATTTGTTCAATAACAAAGATTTAATTTTGCTTCTTATACTTTTCTAAATATGTTATTTGTGCAAAAATGCACTTCTTTTTGAAAAAGGCAAATAAAAAGAGGCGATAGTTTCTATTATCTTTTTTATAATGCAACCTGCCCATATTTCCAGCATTTAGGCCCATATTATCTAAAATATTAGTCAAATATGGAAAATTGCGGAATTTGCTTAGGATGCTTCTTTATACACACCACAACAACAGCTAGAGGTTTGTTGATAAACCATTAGAAAGACCATACTCTTAATGTTTGAAATATCTTGATTTCGAAAAAATAGAAAATGTTTTAGAGTATACATTTTCAAATAAGTGTTTTAGTGCCCATTTTTGCCACGTTTACCCTATTTTTTTAAATCTGTAGTATTCTGTTGTTTTTGTCTGATAAGTAATGTTTTTCCAAAATTATACCCCCTTCTACATGCACACATAGATCTAATCGTATATTTTAATCAGCTACGATTATGTCCTAGTTTTGAGATTATATTGGTGACTTCAGCAAATAAATCACAAAATCTGCTGTCTTATGCAGCAACTTTAAGAGAAAAAGTCTTTTAAACTAAAAATATGCTCAGAAGTAAGCCAAATAATTACGAAGAAACAGTTTTCTAGATAAACTAGGTATCTTACAGCTGTCACAAAATTCTTCATAATTTGATTATATATATATACAGGATGTCAAGCCTTAATGTGACTCAATAGCTAATTCTCGAACCGTTCGGTTTAGATATGTACTTCCTATTTGAAAAATGTTTTAAAACAGGTAAATAACGTTTTTAAGTGCCTTTTGAACCAAAAAACCCATTTACAAAAAAAATTACAAAATTTAATTTTTTTATACGGTTTCCAGGTCCTATCACTTATATTTAGGAAAAGCTGCACTACCCAAAAACAAAGTAAACACAAAAAGTTTCATTTTATTACGATAAAAACTGGCCGAGTTATGGAAGTTTGAAAATCATACATTTTATCCATTTTCTCCGCAATTTTCAAGAAGCTAATAAGGGTCCGTCTCTAAAGTGAAATTAGTTGGAACTCTGCCAGGAAACTTTTGCTCTTGCACGTCACTCTTATGTAAATCGTTTTTAAATTTAAAAGCATACTTTAATAATACAATAATTGAGTACTTAAGAAATAAAATTTATTCTGTGTACGTGTAAAACATAGAAAAAATAAAATATTTTGGACGAAGAAAACATTTTAAAAGCAGTTCCAAAAAATAGACTTATATGCTGCGGCTTCAGTTTGATTCTGCGTTTTTGCTGATCATTACGAACGTTAAAAATCTGTTGTGCAGTCGCTTGCAATTGCATACAGTCGTATTCTAATATTACGAATTCTAGTACGGGAGAACGAGATGTATACGAATGAAGAATACTGCGAAATGGTACTGTTTTATGAGCAGTGTAATCGAAATAAGAGAGAGGCGGCAAGACTTAAAATTAAATTGACCATTAAATTTCCCACTCGAAAACATCCATCGTATTGTACAATCGCCCGTGCTGTTCAACGCTTGTAAAAAACTGGGAGTTGTCATAGACGTATTCCCTTGTCTCGTGCCACACCTCATGCCTTCACCATTATTTAAGTTAATTAGGTCATTCTGATATAATAAAGCCCCTAATTCATGATTGGCGCATGATTTCACATTATGCTATAATTTGAACGGCAAATCCTGAATTATTTTGCTGCTATTTGTTAAAACAAGATGATTTAATCTTTTCGGTACAAGTTGTATTTCTTTAATTTAATTTTTATTGTTTGCCATACAGCAATACAAATTGTCAATCTATGATGTTTACTACGATGTTTTAAAATTACTATGATGTTTTTCTCTTGCTCTTTCTGTATAGATAGTGAATTACTGTTCTCTAAACTCAATTTATGTACGACCCGCTTTTCTGAGCAACTCTGATGCTTCGAATTTATGTATGCATAACTTGGTCAATTTATATCGTAAATAAAATGAAACTTTTTGTGTTTACTTTGTTTTTGTGTACTGTATCTTTTCCTAAATATAAGTTATATTACCTGGGAACCGTATAAAAATTTTATTTTTGTATTTTTTTTTGTTTTTTGTAAATGGGTTTTTTGGTTCGAAAAGCACGTAGGAACACTCTTTACCTTTTTTAAAACATTTTTCAAATTGAAAGTGCATATCCAAATCGAACGGTTCGGGAATTAGTTATCGGGTCACATTAAGGCTGGACACCTGTATATTTCATTTCTTTTTTAAAATTCTTGCTTATGTATAATTATTCTAATACATTAATATATTGGTCAAAAAGGGCTCAATTTTAGTATTTTTACTTTAATCCAATACGAATTATAAAAAGTTTATCATTGATGAAATATTTTTTTGAAAAATAAGGTTATTGGGGGTAACAAGTATTATGTGTGAGTGAAAAGAGATGAGGGCTTCAGCTTATTGTATCTGAAGCAATAGACTCTTGGTGACTAATTACACTGAAAAAAATGACCAACTTAAGTAGAAAAAATATTTTTTAAAACGGAAAGAGATAAAGTTAGAACCGTACAATAAATCCAGCAATAAAACGTATGTTTGTTTTGTTGTTGTATGCTAGAATACTGTGATGTAATATAAACTTTACATCAATATAATTTAAAAATGTGTAGTTTTTATATTGAAACAGCTAAATATTTGAATTGCTAAGGCTTTCCTCTATAAACCATTTCGATTTCGTAAACATAATATGGATCTATTGGAATATCACTTTCTTCAACTTCAAATAGGGAAGATTATTTTTATTAGAATTTAATAACTGATTCTCATAATTATCAAAAATTAATTATTCTTTTTATGAAATTATATTTTTCCTCTGATTTTTTAATAACATTTTTGTACTCTTTTTTTTTTCATTTGAGTTCTTTCAAATTTTTAAAATATTTTTTAAAAATTGGAGAAAAAATAGAATTTGTTCCGCAGAAATTTTTGCTCTTTCGAATATACCCATTGTAAAAAAATCACAATATTCGTGGTTTGAGGTGATAAGTAGAAATTTTTTAGGATTACTATTGTGTTAATGAATTTTAAATGGCTCATAGATAAAAATCTAACGTTTTAAAGTAATTAACTATTTAAAAATGAAAAATTGCAGACTTTTAAACAATTCAGTAGCATAAGATAGTACCATAAGATTTTTTCCATGTTGCATTATATTCTCAATAAGTAAATAAATAAAACTAAAAATAAATAAAACCTCTAATGAATTTCATGATCTTATTTTTACTATCGTTCGTTCTGAGACTTCTTTTGGACTTGGAATTATTGGTTGTTTTCTAGAAAGGCATTTTAGAGGTGGAAATTAATTTTTCATTTCAACTGTCGGTTATATCGTATAAGTAATATCCAATTTTTAATGACTTAAATGCGCTGAAAACATCCAATATTGACGATTTCAAAACAATAAAAAAGTTTTGAAATGGAAGTAAATGAAAGATAGAGCTATACATAAATAAGTGTATCAACAGTAAATGGCATGATCGGAAGTGTATACGTGGAACGATTCTCAATGGAATAAATTCTTATGACGTCATAGACATATGATAAATGTAATCGTGTGTTTCCAACCAATGAGCCTATGTGGCTGGCTGTTGCCAGTTTCAGCTTTGAAACTTTCTTTTAAAAAGTACAAATTTGCCAACAATAATAATGTACATAAGTAAACAAAATGCACTTAGCACAAAAGTTCACGTACAATAGAATTTTTTTTTAATTTAAAAAAACTTTTTATATAAAGAATCGTAATATTTGAGCACCTTTACCCAATTATTAAATTTGAAATTATTCTAAATTTTTCATCAACATATACAAGTCTAATGTTAGTTTTGAACTCAATGGAGTACACGTGATTGCATTTTTCATGTGACCATCAGGAATTTAGCCCTTTGGATGCAGTCCGTAAGAACAGACATAAATATATTTGACTCAATTTTTGCTTAAATTGGTCAAAATTAACTGAGCATGTATTTTGTTATTGTTTTCCCTTGCATATTACAGATATATTGTACTTAAAATTTATGAAAAATAAATGCTAAGAATAAGAGAACAATCCCATATTAGGTGAAATTTAAACTAGCAGAAGAATAGAACATTTAAATTGGAAAAAAAAATGCGCTCTCATACATTTTGTATTAAAATATTATTGTTTTTACACTCTTAAAACCTGAAATCCTTTTAAACGAGTTTCAAAATATCAAACATCATAAGAGCATGGCATGAATTTAAAATATTATTTTAATTTCCTCACCACCCCCCTCGTTTTTTCCCCTTGAAACCTTTATTAAAAATAGTTTCGTTCTCAATAGAACCTTCGCAAGGCTCCCGTGAACTACTTTAGTAGGTTACTGAAGCAACCAGTTTGTAGTTTAAGAAAATACATGTAATTTTTTTTTACTTTAAGATGTTTTTAAATTAATTTGTATTAGATCCTCCTGTATTCTTGTTCTGGACGAGTCAGTTTATTTCCTGATATATTACCGACTAGCGATCTGAATGAAATCTATTTTAGTTGCTTATGTAAAAATAATAAGATGTTATTAATCTTTCTTGGCGAAGAAAATGAGATTTTGTCATTGTTCTTTCACTATCATAATTATTTATAGCAACAATATTTACTTTTGATTGGCATTTGCTATTATCAAGATCAGAGGCTGTATATGAATCATTCATATACTACAATTTATCATTACTTCTCATAACTCATTTATATAAAACAATATTATTACTTAGACATAGCTTAAGAGAATTGTTCTTCTGTTCATTTTAATTTTAAATCTTCTTATCCAGTTATTATTTTTGGTAAGCAGAAAAGAATTTGGAATTCAAAATACATTTTTTATATGTATTTTAAATTTATTTTTTTTAAAATTAATTTTGTTATAAAATTTCCTGAATTAAAACTTGATATAAGCTAGCTAAATTAACATTTTTTGACTAAATATTATCAAAAAAGAGAGGCATTAAGCATATTATAATGGTCAATTAACTTTATCATTTGAGTACTGAAAAAAAAGGCTTCTAAGTAATATCTTATTTTGGAAATTAGTTTAATTGGAATAATTAATATTATATTATTAACGTGTAGTTAAGAAAAATATAAAATATAAAAATGTTTAAGGAATTTTAAAAAGTTAGTTTTTTATTCAGTGGAAAAAAATTGATTCCTTTCAACAAAATAAACCTTAAACAAATTACTGTAGCATATTGAACAGTATAATTTAATTTATATATAAAATTAATATTAAATATAGAGGGAAAAATAATGGAAAGATTAAGATACATATATATCTTTCTAATGTTTAATCAAATATGCTAATTTAATTTTTCATGATCAATTAGTCAAAAATTTTATTAGTTATTCATGTTAATTGTACTAACAATTTTAATTTAAAAAAGTAAAACTTTATGATTTATTAATTTTTTTCTTTTACCTTTTCCTGAAAATATCAATTTTAATAGAACATTGTTAATGATTTATTAGTCATGCATTGTTAGATATCAAACCACTGGAATTTTTTTATGTGGTAGAAATTTAGCTTTGAACATATTTATATATAAAGCACTTATCATGTATATCAGAGATTTCCAAACTGCTTTGCCTCATAGGCCCTCCTCTGCCATGTTATTCAGTTTTGGGTAGACCCTACTTACCTAATATTGAATTTTTGCAAATTTATTAAATATCTTTTTGACAGCTGGTATTTTACTACTTACTTTAAAAGATATAAATTTCTAACACACACGCCCGCACACGCACACACACGCACGCACGCACGTTAATTAATGCGTAAAATTACATAAAATGATTGAGCAGCAAACAAATACTTTTAATAAGAGGGATGAATCTGGTACTTCCAAAATTGCTGGTATCTGTTTCTAAACGTTTCTATCTTCGTTAGTACCCATTCCGATCCTTTCTCTCAAAGCTTATTCCTCTTTAGCTTATTCTTCTCCTTACATATTGTTAAAGTACAGCTTTGGATTTAAAATGAATTTGATAGAATGTTTGTAAAATTTCCAAGTTCCTTAATTTCACACATATTTATTTATCATAACGTGTCCATAATCTAATAAATACAATCTCTTCCTGCGATTACTTTGCTAAACGCGTTTTAACTATTAAATAACGTCAGTTACGCAGACTTCTTATGGTCATGGTTACCGACTCCCATTCTGCTGTGTTCGAGCTATACCCGCCGCATAGAGGGGCAGATGCACACTAAATCTGCCGAAGCTCAAAGTTCTCCCTATAGCATGGCGTGAACGTTCGGAGAAGGGGTGTCATCCTTGTCACCTGATCATGGTGCCGAAATTCCGTCACCCGTCGCCTATAACCCTCGTATTGTTGTACAGAGCGACGTAAATAAATACTCAATTTGCAGACTTCTGAATTTTAATTACAAATAATCTTCCCAGTTGCTCTGATTAACTTATTCAAACTATCAGGTATCTCTTTAAGAGCCAGATAGTGTGGGTTAGATATTCTTATCCCTTTAAGACCCGAAATATTTTTATCTTTAAATATTATATTTGTAATATTCTCCCCTGCGCCCCTAAAGGTGTAGGAGGATTGGAAGGAACACTGGCCATAGTTTAACAAAACAGTCTAATTTAGTCACACTATTAATCAACACACAAATTCAATCCATCCAATCTAAGAGATGCCCCCCACCCCAATTAATCACTATGCCGAAAACAAAAGAGGTAAGCGAGATATGAGAAAACTGTTATACTAACCACATTTACTCAAGGCGATCACTTTGACTTCTTATATATTTAATATGGATTTAATCTTAGTGACAATTCGTCACCTTAAGTAACTCAATTAGCAAATATTAAATATCCACGATTCACATTTAAGTAGATTAATCTCAGCTCCGATAACAGTCTAGCCTATCTCTCTCTCTCTAACCTGAAAATCTAGACTATATATTGTAGTCTTAATTAACATAATCATGTTTTCTTCTTCGAAGCGGAGTTTTACAGTAAAATAATTTTTAAATACCAGAGATTCCCCAAAAGAACGTTTAATAGAAGGAGCTCAGATACATTCTTCTGGTTATCAACACTATACTGACCCCCATCACACTGGGAAAAGTAATAAAAAAATTTCTATCCCCTGGAATGTGGAGTGTATCAGTACGAATTTGCACTTAAAATGTTATGCTGATTAACGCATTTTATGAACCAGATAATATCTCCAGTTACGTTGATTTACTTGTCTGATAATATCTCCTAATGCTACTTAACGCGTTTGAATTTTGACGTCACAGAATCCAAATAAGAAACATTTATCCAGACTTTGGAAAATAAATACCGAAAGAAGCTATATACAAGGAACAGTTGATTTTACTGAATTCTTATGAAATAAATATTGTATTAAAGAACTATTTAGCTTGCAATCTCTAGACTAAAATTTCCTCATTGCTAGACTCGAATCTATTTTATGGATCCCTTCCGAAGTGCTTCATTCAGTAATCTTCAATCGAGAGTTCCTCTATATATTTCACCTCGATTACTTTCAATAATTCTCCACTTAGCTGCTTCGCTTATTTTCTGATTATATATCAAAACATCCTAATCCTCTTTTTTAGTTCACTACACTACTATTTGCACAATAAGGTTCATTTACATACATCAAGGTTACACTTCCCAAAGCATGGCTCCATATCAAATAACATCAAATAGTAGCTCCAGGGATTAGTTAATGGAAATGTGCGTGAAAAATCGCTGCAGAACTACCAGATAATCTCTTCAGTTACGCTTATTACCTGTTTGAACTACTGATAATTCCCCATTTGAGTTGATAAATGCCTATGAACTGTAAGATATTTCTAGAATTATTAAGCAGTTGGAATTTCTAGAGAGTCTTTACACATGTCAATACGATTCTTTATGTAAAAATATATATTTCAAGAATTCCCAAATTATAAATGCGTTGCGTAATTATTTAAAATTATCTAAAGTTATGATGGCTATCCCCTGACATCCATCAGTGTTTGGGAGTTAGAATGAAGATTAGCCATAATCAAAACCAATCAATTTTATTGTTCTATCAATCAATTCAAATAACCCAGGGTTGGAATTGCACTTATATTTAAGTATTGGAGGAAAAACGAGGTAGACGAGATATTTAATATTTAATCATATGAGTTGAATCACTTACTTTTGGAACGTTTTGATAATCTACGTTCTAAATAATCGCAATTCCTTTCTCAGTTATCGACTTCTAGTCGATATACGATTCTAATTCAAATATCTTATTGAGTAGATCGTCAATTAACAATCTTAAATATTAAGTAATTAATCGACGAGTCACTCTCGACTAGCTTTCTACTACTTTACGTTAATCACTAATTTCTATCGTCTAACTCCTCTCTCTCTCTCTCTCGAACCTAAAAGTTAACGCTTAAATATTCGCCTTGATTTACATAAACCGCATCTTCTTCTAGAGAAAGTTTTCAATAGAACAATATTTAAAGAGATAGTTTATCATCAAGAGGATTAGTAGAAGGCTCGCGAATAGACCCGTTACACAGTAAACTGCAAAATAAAGGAAAAACTTTGATAACACTAAATAAGGGTATCAACAAGTTGTGCTATAAAATAAATTATAAATTGTATGCGTGTATTAAAAAATCCGAATAAGTTTGAAAGACATGTTTGCAATTCCATCAGAACATCTGAAGAAATTGTTTTTCTCTGCACTGTTCTAGTTTATTCTGAATAAAAGATAATAAATGAGCAGATACTATTGATATACTATGAGCATCAACCGCCAACAAGCTGAAGATTCATTCAGTGAAACAGCTTTTGAATGCAAAATACTTAACTATGTTTAATTTTGATTAAATTTTTAATAAGTTTAAAGTTAAAACTTTTCTTTAAAAAATCCCAATAAGTTCTAAATGCATTTTGTTACTGGGAATAACCTTTTTTATCTTAAACGGAATTTTATGACAATATCCACGCAAACGAAATATAATTGCATACCATCAACTAAAACTAACGTAACCTTCGATTTTATTTTCTTATTTGCATTTGAATGATTCATGCAATCCGAATAATATTTCCAGGAAACCTAACAATGGCACTAAAGCAAAATTAAAAACAAAACATTCTATGCTTAAGAAAAAGACATAATTGTTCCCCGAGTGGAAATTAAAATCTGTTTTTTCTTCTTCTGCCTTCGAACAAACCTTGAAATGACGAAGACGAACCTGGATTCTAAAACTTAATAGGCGATGCAATGAAAAGAAATTACATCTTCAATTCTTTGAGCGTTGTCAGCAACAGTCGGCCAACGAGGTGAATTAATAACGCCGGCAAAACGTAACCAAAGCTTCCGGCGTGCGATTATTATCATTGATGTTACCTATGACATTGCCAGGATATGGACGTCAAGACATCATTTAGAACCCTCAGGTTACAGTATTCGCGCTTCCCTCTGTCCGCTTTACACTTCCTCGCAGTGGGACCACCTACAGGTTGATTCGAATTATTCCGTGAGAAGTTGGTACGGTTCACAGGGTAACAGGACTTTAATTTCGAAGATTAGTTCTTCAAGCATCTGTTTAACAATAAAGGGAAACCCGTTTTTATTAGGTAGGGCTGGATAGAGATGTAAACCTATCAAAATGCTTATGGGATCGACTAAGCAGGACAAAAAATTATTATTCATGTAGTTTTCCAGATTAGTAAAAGCCATTCATTGATTAGTTTCGAATTATGAATTAATTAATATTATATATGAGCCGTTTTCTTTGAAAGTGGTGCAAGTCCATTTTATATTATATGAAGGTATTTACCACTTTCAAAGTAATTATATTTGAAACTTCATTAACTACGTAAATTTATAATGACAAAATGATGAACATTTTTAAGGATTTTTTGAGGAACTATTTATAAATAAAAAGCTCATAGAGCAGATTGCATTCAATGTCATAATTAATTAACTTTTTTGTCAAAAATGGACTTACACCACTTTCAAAGAAAACGACTTATATTAAGAAAAGAGGACTGGGATGTGAAATTAGGATAAAAAGTAAAGTGTATTAAATTGATTAGAAAAAATATATTAAGTAAAGAAAAACTGATTATAATTTTAAATTCTCAGTATTCTTGTAGAGAATATCTAAGCTAGTCAGTGGAATAATTCAAAATAACAATTTTGAAAATGCACTCAATATAAATATATAGAATTTTTTAAAAAAAATATGTGGTATACATTTAATGTGTTGTGATCTTGGTAATTTTTCCCCAAAAGAAAATGCAACAGTTTAATTGTTTCATTCTTAATTGGATTGCTGATGAAATTAATTTTGTGATTCTAAAAAGCGGTTTCTATTTATTTTATAATAATAATAATGATTTTTTGTTGTATTATATTGATTTTTGTATTTCATATTTTAGTTTTCGATTAAAAACTCGAAGTTAACTTACTCTTTCCTTTGTATATTTTATTGAAACGAAATTTCAGCTGTCATAAAATTTTACACCTTAAAGCTTAATTTCAATATAACACGGTACCATTGTCTTGATTTATTTTATTTCAAAGTTTCGTATAACACGGTTTCGAAACAACACGAAACATGGTTCTGATACAACACCGTACATATTTCCCTGATTTATGTTATGTATATACATATTTAATTAAATAAATAAATAAAATAATAATTTAAATAAATTAAAAAAGTCTCGAATAACATGGTTTCGATATAGAACGGGACGAATTAACCGTGTTATGTGAAGGACCTGTATATATGACGTAGAAATGAAAAGAAAAAGTACAACTCCAAATATTTAGGTCAACAATTAAGCTAGGACCCCGCCTTATGATTTTGAATCAACACGGTATTAATTGTTTTATATAAAATTTTGCGAAGGGTAATTTCTTAGCCACCAAGGTGCTATATTAAGTAAAAAAAAATTCTTCATTGGATTAAACCAATAAAAAGGAAAAATTTTCATTAATATAATATATTTTTAAAATTTTAATTTTTGCTAAAAGCAGGCGTATTTAAAAAAAAAACTGAAAAGGAATTATTTGACGAATTTGTTGATTGAACGGTCTTCTTGAGGGCTAATAAAAAGTAAAATCATATCCACTTGGATGAATTTCATTTTTATTAATTCATTACATTTATTCAAGTTTCATAAAACATATCTCAAAAAGAAAAGAATTTCTACTTGAATAATCTTAGAATTATGTGTTTTAAAACAGTTTTTTTTAACATACTTGTAAAAAATAAAATTCGCATGAGAAATTTTATGACAGAATAAATTATTTTGAACAATTATTTAAATGCACTTTTTACAAATACTCTATATGTAAATAATTAAAAATACCACAATATATAATCGTATATTCTTTTTTTATTTTAAATTAATTACAGTTACTTTTTATAAAAAAAGGCAACATCTTTTAATTAAAAAAAGGGCACCATGCATCAAAGGTTTCAAGCAATGCAATCAATTGCATTTTAATGTGTTAATCTATTGTTATTCTTTTAATTTATTTTTCGTTGTAGGTAAACATTTAATATGATAATTTAAGATTATAAATATCCATAGAAAACAGTGATTAAGCTCATTGACCTTTAGGACAAGGATTTTCCAGTCAAGCCAAGGTTTCAAACCTTTATTCTGTCAGAGCTTCATCACATAGAATAAAGTACACTGTAAATGCAACTGAGCTTTGATGTTCTTACACTATGTGTAAATTAGAATAGTGACTTAATTTATTAATTGCGTAAATACAGGGCCTCCGCGTGGGGGTGGCAAAATTGTTCACCGCACAAGGGCGCCTGGGCCAGGGGGCGCCAAAATTTATAGTACTTATAGTTTTTTTTAAATTTAATGTTACTGAAATAAAAGTTGTAAATTATACACTTACAATTTTGCATGTTTTATATTTTCTGAGCAATAAAATGAGATTTAATTTTAGTTTTATTTTACTTTTGTTTTCATTTCTGTGGGTGTTTTTCATTTGTGTAAAACAAAATTTGATTGCCGATATGAGGTTTTCGCGCTATTACATGGAACGTGTTAATAAAACGTGTTCTAAAAAATTACTAATAATTTTAGCTCTTTTTCATTAAAAGCTTATAATTATTATGTATCTGAGATGCTTTCAATGTTTCAATTGCTTATAACAAATGCTTTTTAGTAATTCGTATTAATATTTTGGTTTAATTTACTTTAATATTTTTGAATCATCAGAAAGAAGAAAAAATTTCACACTAAATTCTTAAAAATAAATTTTCCGCAAAAATTTTTTTTTAAATTTTCAATTAAATTAGTTTTTTTATCTGAATCTTTATTTAGTAGCAAATGACATAAATGGTCTTTCGACTTTCAAATAGTATATTGAAAGATTTTTTGTATATGGGATGAAAACTAAACTTTTTTTTATTTAGAGCAAAAAATATAGTTTAGAAACATGTTCTCAAAAAAAGAAAAAAAGTCTATGGAGCACAAAATAGAAAAAGGAAATTGCAAAGAGTGGAAGCTAATCAGAAACTAGTGGGATCTCTAAATACATATCTTAGAAACATAATAGGATTAGACGGATAAGCAATTGAACCAGGACCATTAACATCAACATCTGGTTTGAAATTTCATAATGAAAATCTATCTCAAGATGTAATTTTATCAGAATATGACCAAGAAGAAGCCACGATTGTACCAATAGAAAATTTAGATTTTGATAAGAAAATTCGCCTGGCAATAACGTAATATCTCAAAACGAAGATTTTGGCTTTGAATTAAACGATCCAGCTACCTGACCCGATACAATTTCTATAAAAATTAGGGATTATTTAATTGAAAAGGCCCCTTCTAGCTTGATAACCAAGCATTTTCTGAGAAATAATTATGTCAGGTAAAGTTTTCAGAATCGTTCTATTATAGATCATTACCAAATTGAGAAAACATATTTAGAAATTATTTAGTATATTCAAATTCCCGGAACGCAGTTTTTTTTTGCTTCCCATGTAAACTATTCAGTGAAAAGTATTCACAGCTTATTAAGGATGGAATTAAGGATCGGGCACATTTAACCCACATTTTGAAAATACATGAAAGCAGTACATCTCAACTTAAACATAGCTCAAAATGCAGTGAATTCAAAATGCCTTTGCGTAATTTATGTACCATTGAGGCATCTCAACAAAGGCTTTATGTTGCAGAACATGTTTACTGGCAATTTATCTCGGCAATGCCTTGCATTTAGAAGTCCTTCGAAAGAGTTGTATCATAGGGATAATGGAGATTTTTTGAAGTTGGTTGAAACCATAGCAAAATTTGATCTAATAATCGCTGAACATCTCCACAAAATTCAAACATCTCAAAAGAGGAGCATTACTCATTACTCAGGGGATCAAATTCAGAATGAAATTATAAGCATTATTTAAGAAGGAATTAAAAAGCGTTTATTACAAATGATTAAATCGTCAGAATATTACTCACTAGTTCTAGATACTACACCTGAAGTCAGTCTTACCGTTCAGTTGACTGCTGCAATTCGACCAATTTATAAGAACGTGGAAACCAATAAGAAACCCAAATCGAGGAACATTTCTTAGAATTTCAATCTGTCGGCGACACTACTGGACACCCTCGCTGCCCATTCTCTAAATTTATGCAGCTAAAATTTCCTTCGAAACAGTTAATTCCTTCAGAGTAGTGCAGAAGCGTTACAACTACATTTCTTCATCCGTAAAACGTTGGTCTATTTTGCAACAGTATGTTGAAAATCTGACTTTAAAGCCACTCTCCAGCACCAGCTAGAAAAGTAGAATTCAATCTTTAAGACCGTTGAAAAACGATTTGAAGGGAATTTTGAGAGAGTAATAAATATTCAAGAAGATCAAACAAGAGACATGAAATCAAGAATTCAAACAAAATATTTGATCCAGAAGGTTTCCTCGTTTAAATTTCTTTGTTCCATTAACATCTGGCACGATATTTCAAATTTAGTAAATGTGGTAAATGAAATAATGCAAAATTCTAAATGTGATTCACAAATCGTGATGACAATTTGCAAAATCTCATACCAGCTAAATAATCTTCGATCAGATGAAGTGTATAAGCACATGCAATTGTCAATACAAGTATCGTTGCAGACAATTTGGGGATGGATACTAATTATCCACAAAGTCGAGAAACAGGTTTAAAAAGAAACTATTTCAAGATGAACAAACGAACGCGAACCAATCAACAATCCAAGACTCAAATTTAAGGCTGAATTTTACAACATAATTTTAGACTCTTCTATATCTTTAATTACTGAAAGATTCAGTCAATTAAAATAATATTACAATTACTTTAAAGTAGTACACTATATACCTAATTTAGAAACTAGAGTGACAGTGAAATTTTAAATAATTAGAACAAAAATTAACGGATACTAAAAATATTAATGAAAAGGACATTGATGGATTAAATTTGTTCGAAGAAATAAAATGTTTGCGATGTTTTACCAAAGAGGATATGACACCTATTGATGTTTTAAATTATATTTATGAAAGCAATCTTACCGATACATTTCCAAATATTGCAATAGCTTTACAGGTTTCTTTAACCCTGCCAGTTTCGGTGGCTACCACAAAGTTTTTCAAAACTTAAAGTTATAAGAAACTACGGGCGATCTACCACGGCGCAGAAGAGATTATCGGACTTGTCAATTATATCCAAAGAGAGCGTAATTTTGGATAAATTAAATATAAAGGAATTGATACGAGCGTTTACAGCATCTAAAGCTAGGAAAATCAATATTTGAATATATTTTTCTTATTTTTATATTTTACTTAAAAAATGTTTTATCTTTATATTGTTTTCAAAATTTATGAAATAATAAAAACAATAAGATAATCATGTTTTATATAATATTATAATTTTAAAGCTTTTCAGTTCGAAAGTCAAATTTTGAATACTATAAAAGAGTATTTCACATATAATTTGCAGCACTTTATAAGAGAGCAACAAACCCTATAAAGGGGCGCCAAATTTCAATTTGAACAAGGGCGCCTAATACCCACGCGCGGCCCTGCGTAAATACTTCTCTCGTACAGGGAGACTTAACCCTTTAATTGGGTTGCCTGTACACCATAAGGGCTAAAACACACACACACACACACACACACACACACACACACACACACACACACACACACACACACACACACACACACACACACACACACACACACACACACACACACACACACACACTCACACACTCACACTCACACACACACACACAGGCTAGAATATAACTGTGGTTTCATCATACTTCTACATAACTCCATACTTTTAACTACTTCATTATGAGCATTTTGGGCTTGGACGGATTTAACGTGCTGCAATCACGTTAATCCATCACGATACACGATGGATCTTTAATAGGGTAAGGACTTAAGGTCATGATTTAACTAATAGACGTAAACTAGGACCATTTGACTTCCGTGATTGCTAGAAAAATAAAGTACCGGTACACATAAGTCGTCTCATAATTTTTTTAAAAAAAGAAGAGTATCATGGTTTTTTTTGGTTAGTTATACTTCTAGCAGATAAGAAGAAACACTATTTTAAGAAAAAAACTAGATCAAATTACAATAACCAAAACAAGATTCAAACAAAACCGAAAAAACCAAATTAAAGAAAAAATTACAACATAAAAATGAGGTTAAAATTACTTTTACATCCTTTTTAGCTAATATAGTTGTTTTATGTTTGATTTTTTAAAATTAATGTTCGTTCACAAAAGCAAGAATGTCTACATTATTTTTATACGATATTTTAACCTATACTTTTGACACATTTTATAGAAATTTTCTATTTATAATTAAAAATAAACAAAGAATATGCAAATGTAGAAACAACTGTGGGGATGGAACTATCTCAATTATTTAATACAAAATGGTGTCCTCATAAGCTGTTATTATTTAGGAGGAAAAGTGAAAATAATTTACAAAAGAGAAATTATAAAAAATGAATGACAAAATGAATGATATTATCTTCCACATAAAAAAAATATATAATGCAGTAACATCATAAAATAACGAATCTTAAAGACACGAAAAATATTAAAACAATTTACGATTTATTTTAAAAATGTATTGCGCAAACCTTTTCGAATGAATAATGCCAAAGTATTAGTAACTTCAATAAAATAAATAAATTAATGTTCAAAATCATTGGATCATTAGTGATGTCAGGTTGAGAAAATCAAATTCAACAGTAAAAATTATTTCAAAAAGAAGCGAAGAAAATTGTACAGCTCTTAAAATAATTATCCTAAGCAACAGAACATGACAAGGAAAGAAAGTGAAAGTGACATAACGTACACCCCTGGTGTCAAGAATTAAATTAAAATTCAGAAGATAGCCATCTAGTTTCTCAAGTTGCAGATGCTATCACTACTTGACTTTGAGGACGAAGCAGTCCAGTCTGGAATCATAAAATGAAATTTAACTAACGGGTTTCTACTCGAAGGAAGAATGCAGGAAATATTTTTTGAATACTCGTGAATACATGAAATAATATAATTGCAATAAAACTTTCAAAGTAATTTAACATGTCTTAATTCCCTCTACTTAAAAATTTACGGATTTCATATACTTTTGTGATGGTCTTGTGGAAAAGAGCCTTAGAACATCTTTTCTAACTTTCTTAACATAATCAGTGTGAATTTTATAATTGTGTAATAAATATTTAAAACAGATTGAAAATGATTTCTTTCTAGGTATATTTAATAGTATGACATTTTTTGAGAATATGAAGACACCGCGTTTCACCTTTAAAAGTTGACATAATTTGAACAAGTAAATAAAATAATTTTTTTGAAGTCAATTCCTATTTAGGTCAACAAAATTTTTTAGTTCAGTTGATTTTTATTAAATTGTTACAATTAAGATATGTACATACATATGACAGAATCATAATATTAAGTGACAAAATAGAAAGCGATTTTCTTTGCAATTTTCCATTTTCTTTTCTATATATGGTGTTGGACTATTTTTTTGTTTGTTACTATTTGTTCATAAATTAAATTAATTTATTTTAATAAAATAGTATAGTAAAAAAGAAATCACATTCTCAGAAATTAGGCCATCCCAGGTGGGATTCGAGTCTATGACCTTTGGATTAGAAGTCCAACGCGTTATACATTGCGGTACAAGGACACAACGAACGATTTTCCTTTCTATACATGCTGTTGGACTATTATTTTTGTTTGTTACTATTTATTCATTTTTTAAATTTAATTAATAAACTAATATTTGAAAAAACTGTATTAACATCAAGTGATCCACTATAAGTTAAAAAAAATGTGTTGGAACTTGAATGGATGAATAGGAAGTAATTTATAAACGATTGAAAATTTGAACAAGATATATATATATAGGGAGAGAGTAAACTAATAGTAGAAATTGAATAAAGGAATTTATAAATGTATCAAAGGGTCTAAATTTCTACAAATTTTTAAGAGACATGAATCCAACCATACACGCATTAAATACGAGGGAATATTTATTTGTGGAAAAATTTTATCTGGTGGAAGAAGCATATTTAGATAAAGGGAAGAAAAATCATTCGAATATATATATATATATACGAATACGCTGGTTCGTGTCCTGGTGCCAGTAATGCATCCTCACGTAGGAGGTTTATGATGTTAAATCTGTCAATTCTTAAAGCTCTCACGTTGGCGGAAGTTTGGAAGGAGAGGTGCCAACTCGGGTGTCGCTCTTATTTCTTGGCCATGGGTAAAATTACGAGGATCGTCACCAAAAAGAGTAGCATTTCTTCAAAGTGAGATGAGTTAACAAACAAGTGATCAATCTCTTTTTATTTTAAATATAAATAGATAATTTCTAATCTTTTTGTTTGACGATTCACGTTAAAAAATTTCATTTATTCTATTTTTTAAATATTAAACATATTTTGTTGATAAAATATAGTTTAATTAACCTCTTTTTTTTCTTCATTTGACAGTTTTTTTCCTAAGGCCTCATTTCAAAGGCCTGCTTAACACAGTGTCTTGCAGTTTTGAGCTATTGTGAGGTGACGAGGCAGTTCCTTTCCTCCGGTGAGGACTCTGATCCCAGGGTTTGCTTCACCTTCTGAGACTCTACTGCAAAATAATCTTCAGAATCGTGAGATCTGAACAGTATTATCATCGGGTGCTAACCCATAATATACTGTAGATTAGTTCCTTGGTTAAGATCCTCATATTGTTAACATTTTGTATTACCAACGATAATTTTAAAGAAATTCAATTTATTCAACTTTTATCTGTTTGTCGGAAACATAAATTTGCTTTCACCCCCCCCCTCCCCCCTCCGGAATGGTGGTTAATGATGAGCCGTAGGGCCTGGTTTTAAAATCCAGGAGAAGACATGAATATTTGTAAATGTTTAGTGCCTTTGCGCGCGCGCGCGACATGAGGGTGCTCTAAATTGCCGTCGAGTCACACGTCCTCTCGTGAGATTGGTGGAAAGGAAGAGAGGCGAGAAGCCCCTGATTACTCCCAGGGTTTTATGCAAAATTGGGGTTGAACCGAGCCAAATCATATTGTCACATTTATGGTGCTCAAAGCTACGCATAACTGGAGGCGTAAATCTCTATCCTTTAGTCATGATGAATTTTGTGTGGGCCTCGATCTTACACCGTCAGATAGGTGGCATCAGAAACGACAACATTTGCTTTCAAAAATGAGATGAAATATCATAAAAATTTACACAGAGAAAAGAATGCCTTTCAGAATATATTTTTTCATTCAGCAGTCTCGTGACATCCAGAAAATGAAACTAGGCTGATTGATTCTTTATTTATATTGCACAAAAAGCGACACAAAAGTTGTTGGCAAAGGACTCCGTAATCTTGAGCAATGAGAACAAAGTGAGGATTGTGAACACCGAATATATCATCAAAGCATCAGCTCCGCTGCACATTGATGTTTGGATTTATAGAGCTAAACCTGTAACGCGTGCACGCGAAGCCTCATAAAACAAGTAGTATTCAAGTGATACTGAATAGGTTTTGATGAAGTTGGTGTGTCGTTTTCTCATTAATTCTATTTAAATTCTTTTAGAAAAATGTTTAACAGTATATTTGTTAGAGGCATTAATGTTTTGAAATTTTGTTCATGTAAAGGTACTTTAAATTCAGGTATTTAATTTCATGTGACAGGGTACAGCTAGTTTATAATAAAACGAGAGTTTTTAATGGTTATTACTGAAATGAGATATGACCTATTACCAAAAGAAACTTTTACACCGGCAAATGTGTTTACAGGATAAAAAAAATTAAAAATATCTGCAATTCCAAATTTTCACGTGCTTATTGTTTACTCTGAAGTTACGGCTTGAAAAAAATCTTAAGACAATAATTTAAAAAAAATCATTTTAATGGGGAAAAATCAAAGTACTTTTATAATCAGAAAATTTCAATAATTAATTATCATGTTTTCGAATTCCGTGTCTTTCAATGTCAGCAGTCATCTTATCATTTCAATGTTAAACTGGAACCTATAATTTTAAAATTGTAAACATGAATCAAATGTGAATTGAATATCTTAGTTTCCTGTACTTTTTCCGTCAAAACTGTTGACAAATTTTGATCTAGATGTCTCGCTTACAACAGGTTTGTAAATTTTTGATTCATCATAATATTGACATTAAACAAAAAGATGCCATATATACTTTTTTATATCTTGGAAAAGCATATAATGTTGTGTGTGTGTGTGACACTCTTAAATATATATGCGATATTTGTTCTTGAGATTTCACTAACTTCCTTCCACAAAGAGTTCTTCAGCAATATTTTTGAAGTGTATTAAACAGTCAAACAAACTTTTCTTAGAATCCTTACATTAAACTGTAATAATCTATTCGAAATTAATATTCATTCCAGGACACTTTTCAAAATTGTTTTGATTTTTGTTTTATTCAATTATTTTTTAAGTGGCCAATAATATTTTTGATTTTTCGTAGTGGAAGCAAATAATGTTCATTTTTACAGAAGCATTTAAATATTGATTTTTAAGAATTAAAACGAGTTGAAATGATTCAATTTAGTCCTTTTTCTCTTTCGATACTGAAGTATGTGTGTTCATGTTAATTTATAACCACACATGTATAGCAATGATAATATTAATGATTGCAAATATATTTGGTAAACATATAAAATGCCTTAAGAACATTTCTAGATCTTTTTGAGGTCATTTGCAATTAAATAATATCTTTTTTGTCAAATTTTCTGAGATATTTCTCTTTGAAACTTGGGAAAACAGAAAGGGCGTTTACAATGAAATCAGAAATTTTGCAATATTAGTAAACTCTAAGCCGTGGATTGTTCTTTTACATTATTATTCATGTTTGGGAACTCGTGGTGGCATTGTTTCTGTTGAGCAGGGAAAGGGGGGGGGTGTCAAGTCCTGGTATCACTAAAAACCTACCGTGTAATGAGTGAGTGTGTATTAACGTTGAACTATATAACAACCCGTAGGCTATTGGTAACGGACCTCAGTCAAGGGATGAGGACGATACCTGAGCTGAGATGGCACCCTCTCTCCAGACCACACCTCCCCAACTTACCATACAGAGGGACTAATGCACACTAAATGTGTTGAGATGCATTAAGATAATGCACACAAAATGAGCCGCATAGTCTCCTTGACATGAAGTGGAGGTTTGAAGAGAGGGTGTCAGCTTAATTGTCACTCTCATGATCAGACAGTGGTTCAAACTTTCGAGGTTTGTAGCCAACAGACCTCATGCAGCTCAGAAACTAAACTAAACTCAGTAGCGCAATAGCCCGAAGAAGATCAAGTCCTATCATGCCCATCTCAGTTTTCATGACCTTGGGCACTGAGATGCATGAGCAGGTGTTCCGGTAAGGTGGTCAGTCTGACGTGATCCCCCCCCCCACAGTTTAGTTCCCAAGCAATCTTGGTACTCACTTTTCGACCCACTGCAGGGATGAAAGGTTGGGTCGACCTTGATCTCCCAGGATTTCAATTCCAGACCAGTGGCGGGGAAGTGCGATAGTTTAGAAATACGACGTTAAGAAAAAAATAAGATAAGGAAAATTCTCCATATTTTATTACTAATGCTTTATTAACTAGCCCTTTAAAATTGTAAAACATAGTTGGAAAAAATCATTCAATAGAATTGAGAAAAATATTCATACGAATAAAATAGAGAAAAAATATATCCACACAAATTTCATCAGAAAATACTTTATATATGTATTCATAAACTATATTCTCACCAAGCATTCCCGTCAAATTCAGGTAGTGTAACATCTGGTTACCAGGGAGAAAACCGAAACGCCATAAATAATAAATGAAACGAAAACTTAGAGGAAAGAGAAGAAAAGGAATGTGACGGCGGTGCTTGAGGGTCTTTTGTTGAGTGTGAAAATTGAAGGCACTTAATTGCAGTCTTAACAATGCTCGTTAGCCATCAAACGGCTATTGTAAGTGCCTTCAACGCGCATGTCACGATAATTAGGGGCTTCAGAATGACACATTAGGTGTCAAAGTAACAACACCTGTTATGAACCTGCGCGGTAATTAGTTTCCTCTTTCTCGACTCGCTCAAGAAGATTCGGTTTCTTGCGCCAACAACGAAACCTTTGGCTTCTGCTTTTGTCATTTCTCTGGGCTTGAAATCGCCTTTCTCGTATTTTTTTTCCAGGGTGAGAAAGTCTCGAACAATATGTTTTCAGAAGGAAATTGTTCCAATTTAAGTAAAATATTTGTTATTCTCAGTTAAAGTATATGGTCATTAAGCTTTTAAGGAAACAATTTTTTTTGTTAATCAATATAGTAATTTATTTCTATGATTTTATAAGCAATTAACTTGGGATTATTTATTGTTTTAGAACATTGATTCTCAATCACAGTGGTATGGCCTTTTTGTGTGCCGCCAAATGTTTTTCACATTTTCAATTATACTCTGACTTGACATTATTTCACCACTTTAGATATTAAAAAATTTATTAAGTTCATAGCCCATTTGTGATAACTGATACATCTGTACATAAACTAACCTTAAACAAAGAGGAAGAACTAATTTTGTTCTGTAATAATCAAGATTTAATTTCAATACAATTCGGAAGAATCAATTAATTCATTTTGGTCTAAAATTAACAACTATCCCATAATAGCCAAAAAGGCTATAAAAATATTATTATTATTTTCTACATCTTATTTGTGTGTGAATTCCAATTTTTAGCATTAACAAATATAAACATGAAAAAAGGATCCAGATTTTTAAATGTGGATTACAAAATAAGAGTGGCATTACCATTTTTACGACCAAATACTATAAACGAAATTATCAAAAACCATCAAGCTCAAATTTCACATTAAATATACTCTTGTAATTAATTTGTAACTAAGTACTCAATAAATATTTTGAAGTATTTTTCGCACATATTATTTTATTTAACAATGAAAATTATTATTATGAACCCTTTTACATAGTGTATTACAGATAATTAAAATTTTAGTAAACATTTTATGGTTAGTGTGCCGCCAAATTTCGAAACTGTTAAAAGTGTATATCAACAGAGCAGGTAGAGAATCACTGTTTTAGAAGAAGCCTAATTTTTTGCAGGATTTCAGCATGAAAATTACTTCACACAGCTTAAGAACAACATTATATCAAGGCTAATTATATAATATAGCATACACATTACAGTTAATGCAATCATTTCTAAGTATTATTGCAATCCTTTCTAAGCCTTGTTAATAGTGCTACCTAGAGAAACATTAAATGTGTGCAAGATCGTTAGTAACATTGTGTAATGTATATTTGTATTTTACACACAGGAATTTAAACTTTTAAGAACTGTTTCGAAATTGTTTTTGACTTAAAGGTTTTTGATTTGCTTGACTTTTGATCTGAGGAACTAAAACTTGAAAATGTATTATTTTTTATTGCCTGAAAAAATGATTTAGCTGGCATTTGAATTCCTTAAAAATAAGTTAAAAGGCACTTTTCAGAAGTCTTGAAAACTTTTCTCTAATAGTTCAGATGTAGTCCTCGTCACTTGACCTTAAGAGGTTCGTTACCAATCGCCTTTGAGTAACTTCAAAGTGCGAAGTTGATAAAACAATCAGTAAATCAATTTCCAATAGCTTAAGAAATATTTCTTAATATTTTTTTCAGGTATAATATTAAGCAAAATTGTAAAAATGTGGAAACTTCAGAAAATTTTTTCGCAAGCTAATGAAAATTTGCTTTAACAGTAAAAGAGAATGTTAATAAAAATAAATAGCATTATCGATTGTTTTATTTTCTTACATGCTAGGCATTAGGGTATTAAACTACAGAAGTAATGGCTTTCTCAATTCATTTGATTATTTAATAATTTTTCATGGCTTTACTTGTCTTGTTCACAGAAATTACGGTGAAAATATTTAAACAAAACGATGCCATTAAATTTATTAAAAACTATAACTTTCAACAATTTATATTCAGTAATATTTAATATTTATATCTATGAAATATAGTATAATGTTAGAAAAGTTATTAACACTTTTTTTCATACCGTTTACTGCAGATGATGAATATGGATATAAATAACTATACTAACATTTTCTTAGTTTGGAATTTGTAAGATGAAAAAAATTTAATTAAAAAAGTCCTGCAAAATTTACGGTAAAAAAATACAGAAGCTAACATTATACCAAAATGCAATTGTATAACAAAGTTACAATGTTTTTTATTGATTATACGCACACTTTCTATGAAAAACATTTTTGAATTCTCAGTTTAAATTAAAGCAATTTAAATATTTTTATTTTTGTTAGAAATTAAAATGTTAGATATTAAATTTTTTTACCCATCATCAGTATTTTTTAGATTTTAAATATTTTAGGATAAGTTTTTTTGGCAGATTATGAACATTTCAATGACTAATATAGTTTAAGAGAAACTAAATCGATTAAATTAAGACTACAGCAAAACGAGCTACTTTAGGAGTCTAAACCTAGAGTTAGACAAAAATAATTTTAAAAGAAAAATCATCCCAAAATGTCAATAAGAGTAAATAGAAAAGAGTAACATAATAAAAATATTTCACTAAAGAGTATTATAAATATTTAAGGAGAAATATGAAGCATATACCTCGACACCAATTTATGGTGGAAAAGTATTACAATAAAAGGCCCCATGAAGAACGATTTTTTTAAAACTATGATTACTTCAACCAACACTGGAAAATACATAGAAATAACAGAAAACGAGAAAAAATAAATATGATAAATTTTTATATACAGCAAATGTTGCCATTCAATTACTGGAAATTGTGACAGATTGCTCTGCTAGATTGTTGATGGGTATAAGAAAATATTTTTAACCAATTGCGCGCACGCGTATAAAAAAAACAACTTTAAATGTCACATGTGCCTTTAGAAATTTCAAGAAAAGGGAAAACCAAGGGTCAAAAGAATCGTTTACTTAAAACAAATATTTAAAAAAAATTAAAAAAAAACATCACATTATTCGAGAAAGTTTTCCTGGCTCTAACAATTAATTTATATACTTGAGTTATAGCATTTTTCAAAAAGTTTTTAATACTTTTAGATAAAAGTATTTATATTTCTTAATCATTTATTTTTTTCAATTTTATTAACTTTTATTTATTCTTAATCATTTAATTTTTTCAATTTTTTAATTTATACTTGAAGGATTATTAAGTATTTAACTATAACGTTATTTATATATATAAGTAACTCATTTATTGCGGATAAATATTCAAAATATGCACTTGAATTTGTATTTGTTGAAAATCTTATTCAAATTGTCTGATGCCAGGAAATTTTTATTGCTTCCACTCTAATGAACTTTTTTCTAGTCTTGAAAATTTTCAAAAGATGTTAAAATAGTTCTGCAAGTAAAATAGCTTTATAAACACATTAAAAAAAAACTGAAAATTAAAATTTTTAAAAATAAATACTGATATAAAAATACACATCAAAATTTTTTTTCTTCTGATTTCAGGTTGAAGCTATAATAATTAAAAATAATTGCGAATCTAATCAATAAAATCAGATTTGGATTTTAGAGAAAAATATTTTTCTGGAGCATCTTTTCAAAATTGTAGATCATCTTAGACAATTTTCATGTAATGAATTTATTTCTTTTTTACTCCATTATTAGTTTGAATGCAACACCAGCTGTCACACACATTATGCAAAAGAAATTTTTTTTAGTTACTTACGGAAAAGTTCGAGAAAGTTAAAGGTAACATTCTTTATTCAGCAAAAAAATATCGATCACAGTAATCTTATCATGAAAATCCACGATTCATTATTGAATACTTTGAGTTATACATACATTTTTAATTATTTGTATATAACTACACAAGTGTATGTACACATATTAATATACTTTAATTTTGAGCGAAAATTAAACACCAAAATTTCTGATTACCTGATTTTCAGAAAATGGTTAGTTAAATTATACAATGTTTAACAAATTTGAAATTTTCTTCATAGCTTATTTTATTCCAAATCAACTTCATTTATAAGAAACAAAGTTTCACTCGTCTCTTTTTATTATATATTTTCTCTTTGTTATAAATTTTTCAAAATGTATCAAATATCTCGTAAAATAGTGCAATAAATAACGTTAAAAATTATCTATAAAAAAAATAAAAATCTCTTTTGCACATTTGTTTTTTCAGTTAGTAAGTTATTTTCCCCGGGTGAGGCGAAAAAGGAACAGCTTAAGCTAATGTTGTACTCACACAATCTTTATTCACAATCAATAAATATTTAATCATATATTATTAAAAATCTTTATTAATCTCCTTACTAGTAGAATTGCTCATGCTTAGAAATGAATATACGAGACAACACTATACATCAAATTAACAAATGCGCTTCGAAAAATGGACAAAGAAGGTCCAACTAAAACATTTACGCAAGAGACCAGCATTGATAAAATAAGTATAGTAATCATCCTTATTATAGTTTAACGGTAGCACTTCAAGGTTATACTATTAGATAATAAACTGATATTTGTGTCAGAACAGATGGATAAATAAATGCTTATTGTTTTCCGAATAACTTATTGTTCAGACATTTTGAGACAAATTACTTAAACAATGCGGTAGCTATATAGTGATGCAATAAATAATGACTGATGAAAATGTTTCTTCAAATTCTTCAAATGTTCGTGGTAGAAAATTTAAAAAAATGATTACTATTAATAAAAAATAAGGTTTGTTAGTTTTTCTGATTAATTTCTTAAATTGAATTGTTGCAAATATAAGGTATAATAGTTTCATAGGAAGTTGTAAATAAACGCAATGATTACAGTTTTAAAACGAAGCTGTGACTACTGTATAAGTGAAATATGTCTAAGTTGCGTAATATAACCATGAAATTAAATCTCTTACATTTAAATCGAAAATATTTGTTTCTGCAAATGTATTTCTTAATGTTAAGAAATTAAAAAAAAAGTGTTTAAAAAAGGAATTTATGTATATTTAAAAAAGAAATTTAAAAAAAAAATGTATATAATTTTCAAATTTTTATATCTTTTTGCCGTTGTAGATTGTCTGTATAGTTATAACTAAATTTTATTCTTAAAATTCTTTTAAGTATTACACACTAATGAAATATTAATATGTGTAATTATTTTTTAACTATTTGATGTATCGTTTCGATTAATATGTATATCTTGGGAAAATTGAATTTAATAATTAAAGGACTTTGGTTAATTTGCTTTAAAAATCGAAGTGCAATAAATTACACAGTATAGTTCATCTAAAATAAAACTAATGGGTAATTGCAGCAAAAAAAGATTCTCAGAATGTAAAAAAGAAAACAGTTTCCTTTTCTTATTACTACGTGATCTTTTACATCTTATAGAAAATTGGTACTGAGAAAATGTTTTAGGCTTAAGAAAAAGTGTTGTTTTGCTAATTAAAGGAACATACACACAGTTCGATTCAATTGACAAAAATTGGTCAAAAAATAAAATGGGAATGTTTTAGACTAAATTATTTTTTATATATTTTTCTAAAATCTCGTAAATTTTGAAAGCCTTAAATTAAAAAAAACCAGAGTTATGATAACTCTTATGTTAGTTTTTATTCACATCCCAATGGCAAACAAAAACCAGAAATAAAAAAAATTATTTATAGTTTTCTTTATTTTAAATGCTATGCCCTTATCATGCTAAATGCTTTGATATTTTTTCTATTAATACATGTAACAAACGTTGGTATGCATTTTTTTTTATCAAAGTAATAATAATTATTTTTTAAAAAAAATAGTTGAGTTTATAATTTATTAATTTTTTAAGGAATTTTCAATAAGAATTAACAAAAAAATATTTTACGATTATCAATCATATTACAAAAACCCATTTTAACTTTTGTTATGTGTAGTTCGACTAACCTATAAGTCAAATTTCATGTGTCTACGTCAATTTTTGAAAGAGGAGTATAGCTTCATTTTAAAATCACTTCAGGAATTTTTAAATTTTTCCTTACAAAATTAGTTGGTTAGCTTTTTGGGGTATTGAACACAAAAACTGTTTTATATAATACGTATGCATAGGGGGCAACAAAAAAATTTACGAAATCTAACATATTTTTTTTAATAAAACATATAATGTCACAAAACTGATAATTTACTATTCCTTAGTATAAAGAATATTTGACTTTCTTAAACTAAAAAAATCGTCATTTACCGACAAATGAAACAAAGTCGGATCCCGAATTGCCGAGCCCCTATTTATAACGATTTTTTCTTTCCCCCAATTAGATTAGTGGGGAAAAAACCTATTAACGAATAATAAACCTCAAACTAACAAATTATTTCAACGGCCGGAAATTTTTATTTATTAGATTGGATTAGAAAAAAATTGGATTTCTTTTTAAATGACATACCCTTTTTGTCCAGTGCAGGAACAAACTTTTCTTGAAACAGTAAATTTTTAAGGGAAAGGGTGCAACCCTTTTTTAGGCTTTATGGGTTCAGATGAATCAAGAACGCTATTTATCGTATTTGAATATGACAGAAAATTCTATTCTTACCAAAATCCAGAAGTCAGGGGATATCTTACCATTTCTTTTACCATTTGCTTTTTTTCTTGAGCGAAGTGAAATTTACAATACGTACGATTTTGCACAGAATTTTATTTTCGAAAATTTGCAAATGAATACGATTTTGATGTAGAAATTGATAATGAAACTCTTATCAAAACTGTTACATTTTCTAATGCCTTACAATGTTTGGAAACGGTGAAAACGTACCTCATGCAGCAGGATATAAGATGCTACAGTATTTTCTTTTCTGCATAAAATCGAAAAACTCTTTTTTGTGAGTCAGGTATCAAAAAAGATTATCAAACATCTATTAGTCAGTATTTTAAAATTTCCAAATAACTGGGGTGTAATAATTTGCTAATAGTATTTTTAGCTGCTAAATAACAAGCGTGCAATTTTTGACTATGGATATTTTTTATGTGGTTGCTCATTATAGAATTTCCAAAAGGTAAGGGAAGGGGGTCCGACAATAATACTAAATTAAAACGGTCTATAAAATTATTTTTGAATCAATAGGTAATTAAACCATTTAAATTAGAATTCGCAATCCTTTTGAGATATATTCCGTAAATCATATTTCCAAAGCTTATTTACTAAAAGATTTATTACTTACATTTAAGCAGCAATAAATTTCACATCTATATAGTCCCCAACCGCATCAACTGTGTTAAATGTGAACACCTCTAGTCTTTCTCAAATGTGAGAATAAAGGGACACACCCATTTCCAAAAACTGCAATTACCATTCGCTTTAACAGAAGAGGAATAGGTTTTCAAAAATGTCTTCTCTACTTTCCCCCTCAGATATTTTTACTCTCATAGCTTGTCATAACCCCCTTTTACCTTTTTTTTGTTCTTTTTTACTTCCATCTAGTTCTACTTCTCTTACTCATTCTTTTTATTTACTTTTTTTACCCTCAGCCTCATCCAATTCGAATTTGAAATGACTGTGTTTTGAAAGATAACCATCTAAGTTTTCGACAATCTAGTAATCTTAATATCGGCTCTAATTTAATCTTTGGGAATGAGTTGGGAAAATGTGAACGCTAAGTGTTCGCTCTTTGTCGGAGCATGCGCATTAAGTGGAAGGTGAGAGTGTAAGAATTAGATTCGTCTTTGAATCCGTATGTTTGACGGCTGTAATTATACTGTCGTATATCTGTCAACGTCATAGGAAAAAGTCTTTGGCAAATGTTATGTTTTTCACTTTTAAATTAGAGATGGTTTCCTCTTCTACTTTTTTCATTTAGAAATAGGATGGGAATTTTAGAAGAGGTTATGTTCAATTACAGTATGTATGGGCCTATTGTTCGGAGCAGCCTTTGTCATCTTCGAATCGCTAATTGAGATGAATAACTATTGCTTTTTTCAATTGTCTCTGAATTGTGAAGCAAAGTAATTGTGTTGATGTACGTAATAAACAATGCCATTTATAGTAAAAATTTGATGCCTACTTTGTTTTTGTAACATGTGTATTCAGTCAGAAATAGAATATTTTTTTCTTTTCGAGTTATTAAGTATAATTTCACAGATTGATATCGTTGATAAGAAAATTCAATTCTTTTAAAATTTTAATCTATTACTTAATTTAAAACTCATGGGATCGCTGGAAATTGTCGGCAAATTTCCGGTGGGTAGAAAATCGGAGTCAATTGTTTGATCTTCCTTAATCATTTCCTTTCCTTTATGTAAATTGTTATACCGACAAATTGTATTCTTTAAACATCTTATTAATGTTTTTGCTTAAGCTTATTGTTTAAATAAAAAGATTACTTTTATTTGCTTAAAACCAAGAGTAACAGATTTTCTTTCTTTTTTGCTTGTATGTCGACCCTTTTCCCATATATAGGCATCTTAATATTCTCAAATGTAATATTAATTTATAAGCTACTAAACTTAAAAATTAAACTCTCAAACTGTTCTTAAATGAAATATTTAGTTATGGTTTATTGAAAGCTCTAATAATTAAGCAGTTCCTATTATAACAAAAATATATAAAATAAGTTTTGAGCATTTTAGTTGATAAAAACTGTTACATATTTTCCCTCAAAGAAATAGTAAAATAAATAAATAAACCATTTTAAACATTATATATAAACTTATACTAAAATATGCGTTAAATAGAATTTATTATTAAATTGTTTTATTAAATTACATATTATCTGAATGTTTTATTTACATAATAAATTCCGGAATACAATTTTTCCTTGTGGAATCCTCAGAGTTTCCTTCTCTGGATTCCTGATCTATGTTAGTTCCGATGGGGAAAGGCTGTTCTAAGCAAATGAATAAAGAGGAATTCACATCCAAAATTTTACTTTTCCCATATTGGTTCAAGTCCAGATTCTAACAGAGGTTATGGGGATGAATACTGGGAAGAGTTTCACGATAAATGTAACTCATTTTTTAAGCTCAAAAGGAAGGTATGAAAACCAGTGACAAATAAGATTTAGATTAATTGTTACGTCACACTTCGAATCAACACAAAGGCAATGAATGTTTGAACTTGTTAATTTTGAGGTCTAAGGTCTAATGCTAAGGTCTAATGACGATGACGCCTGAGCTAATATTTGAAGACTCTTGATTTAAAATTATGATGTAAATTTTTTAGAACAAGGAAAATTAAATTAAAGATACAGTCGGTTCTCAATTTAATGAATTTATAGGGACCAAACATTTTGTCCGCAAAATCGGGGTTATTCATTATGTCAGGGTCCAAACAAAGTACAAATTTTTTGCATTTACCATTTGGAAATTCTACAATAATCAGCTACAAAAACAAGTATTCATAGTTAGAAATTTTACATTTTTTATTCAACGACTAGTACTGAATTATTATGCTCCAGTTAATTGGAAATTTTAAAATGCTGACTGAGAGATACATGGAAATATTTTTGATTTGTGAAGCGAAACAGTTCTTTTTTCTACTTTATGCAGAGAAGAAAATACTGCGCCATTTATATTCTGCAGCATAAGGTATATTTTCACAGTTTCCAAACATTGTAAAGCATTGGAAAATGTAACAGTTTTGATAAGAGTTTCATTATCAGTTTCTGTATCAGAATCGCTATTCATTGGCTTCGACAAATCAACAGTTTTCTGGACTTCAGTTGCACAGATAGGTAGTTCGTCATCAAATGCAACACAATAATTACAATTTTAAAATATTCCCTGCGTTATGGAGTGGGATGAGATAAGAAAGGAGTTTCCTGTTCAATTCAAAGCTATCACGGTAGGTTACACTTATGAATCATGTGTACCTTTAAAGTCTAATAATTGTCTGCACCCTTTCCCGTCGAAATTTGTTACTTTCAAAAAAATCTTTCTTCCGTTCCGGACAAAAAGGATGTTGCTTGAAAAAAGTCCAATTGTTTCTAACACATCTAATAAGATTTTTTTCAACCGTTGAAATAATTCGTTAATTCGAGGTTTATTATTCGTTAAATAGGGGGGCTTTGCCTTCATTTTAATCGGGAACAGAGAAAAAATCGTTAAATCACGAAGTTCGTTAAATAGGGTTTCATTAAATCCGGGTTTGGCTGCAATATAAAATAAATACAATGAAAGAGATATTTTCGAAGAAGACAACTGTTAAGAATTTTTAATCTATGGAAATTATTTTGGTAATGTAAAATGGCAATCTGATATATAGTATTATCTTACCAAAATTTTATATCGAATCGGTTTTTTTCCCTATTATTTAATCTTATAGACAACCATGATGTTTTATGAAAAATTGTAAATTGCCTCTCATAATGTGTGATATAGTTATTTGTAATCTTATGAATATATTGTGTGTATAAAATATATTGGGCTATGAATAACTTTCATACATTATAAAAGACTTTAGCTAGTAGTATGTTTTTCACATTATCTTTAATCTAACGTACATTTATTTAAAATGAAAAATATTAAATGCCTATGTATATGTAAGGTTCCTGTTTGGTAAACAAATTTACAATGTGTGTACACATTTTTTATTGTAGTCAAACTTCTTTACTTAAGAAGTATTCATTGAATTTTTTAAATGATTTATACCGTGTTTAACATATAACAATACTATTATACTTTTTCGCATTAAACAGTTTTAATCTTTATGATTAAATTTATATTCGAAGCACATTGTACATATTTCAATTGAGTGCAATTTCTATTATCCTTATAATATATTTTGTTATTTTAAATATTCCCAAAAAAAAAACAGTTATAATTGTGTTTGAAAATAATATGATACATAACTTATTTTTAGATATAGTTTGTAATAATCGATACATGAAAATCGTTTAATACGAAACTAAGCTGATTGAGAAATGTTTCTTCGTGTTGAAAGAATTTTGCATGAAAGCATATTTCAAAATAAATAAATAAGCATATATTCAACAAAATTAAGTTTATTACAGTACGTTTTACTTGAACAGATATGTACATATGTATGTACTTAATAAAAATAATGAAACAAAAACATTCTCAAAAACTAAATGAAATTTAATACGAAATTTAGCAGTGCAAAAGTCTTTGCAGAATTCCGTTTTCGTCTTCTGTTTTTGATCAACAGCCTTAAGAAGCTTCATCTTCATTTTAAGCGAAATAGGAATTTACTTTTCTTCTGAAATCTTTGCCATTGTGCTCGTAAAAAAATTCTTTTAAAATAGAAAAAAAAAATAAAACCCGCCAACAACTCACTGATTTTTATTCACATTGCAATGTACTCGTCACCGAATTCCAAAGCCAACTGATAAGAGATTAGATGTTTTTGTGTGGCATTTGTAGGTGTGAAGGATGAAAGTAGCATATACAAAAAATCCAATTGGCTCGTGTCACAGGCTATTTCGAAGCTGTTTCAAAGGCAAGTTAGCTTCCTTTCTACGAAATATGTGAAACTACCTCTCTTTCATTTTACACCCCTCTTAAACCTCGCCTGTTCAGCTAATGTCTACTGTATTTTGATCATTCCCAGAAAGGGAGTCTTTTCGTGTTAAGTGATTTTCGTTTCGTGTCAAGAGAACAACAACAACAAAAAAAAATGCATGGAAATACATACATAGGTAGTTTGTCACGACCATTGTATTATTTCATTTTGACTGATATTTCATCATAAGCGTTTTCGCGTTAAAAGTATTTCACTGTATATAATTTATTATGTATATTATTTCCTAACAAATCAGAACTTTAACTTCCACATTTGTTGTATAACTAATTATGTTATCTTAAAAATAATTTTTTTTTATGTAGGAAGACTTTTTTAATTTTTTTAATACGTAGGTTTTAAGACACAAATAACAAAATAACCTTGAATATTTTACAGGGCACAAAATTTTTTATGTCATGTACTTATATTTGTAGATAACTTGGTATGAATATTGCAGTCATTTTTTTTTTGGATCAAACATTAGATTTTGAACCCACCCTTTTAAATTCTTAAATATTATGGTAATCTTACAAATTTTAAAATAAGTTTCTGAAATATAATAATTGTACTTATTGGAATGCAATAAAAAGAAGTTTCAAGAGAGAAAGAGTGAAAAATATGTGGAATAATTCCTTTTTTTTAGTCTTCACCCTTCCATTTCAATGCCTTCTAAAGAACTCGTCAACGGATTTTCAAAAGTTTTAAAATTGAATAAAATACACTTTTTTGGAATTGGAAAAAAATTGTGATCAAGTAGAATTTTTTTTTCTTTTGCTTTTTCGGATGTATTTTGTTGTTTTCAAATTAAAGTATTAATACGAATTTTAGAATGGATCCACATATGATTAACATTACGTTCAAGAATTGAAAATGGCCGATAAGCATAACTCTTTAGCGAATGCGGTAATTTGATTTAATTTTATTACAGCTAAAGTCTATATGTAGCTTAATTTAAACTAAATATAATTTCAATACAGGAGTGAGCTTATGCTATTTCAAATTGTAGAAACATGATTATTATGTTAAGAAGTTATATTTTTGTTGACTCTGCTTCTTTCAGAATTTTGTCAAACGATAAATCTTCATTAATCTTTATTCAGTTTTAATTTCGACACTTAATTTAAATAGAGAAAATATTATTAATTTTATGTATATATACTGAATATATTCATAGTATGAATATATCATAATAACATAGTTCTATATTTGAATCTATATAATTATATCACTGGAACCAACTGTATTAACCTGGTATTTATCAAAATATTTAATGTATGTTTTAGAGAGTAGAGTATTAGTTCATTTGACCGTGATCCATAATGATTAGATCCTTCGTCTTACTCCGACGAGTGACGTTAATACACAACTAATTAATTAATGAAATAAACTTTTAGAAACCATTATCAATATCAGATGCTTTTAAAAAGTGTCAAAGTTTGTAAAATAATGTATACATGCAGTCTTTAATTACATGTGTTGTACACAAAGAAGTTTAAATTCAAAAACTATTAAAAGTTTTTCCCCCTGTTCTGATTGTTAAGAATTTTACATGAGTCAAAATAAAATCTATATGTATTTCTATAAAAAATGTTTTTTAATTTCTCAGAATAGCTAAAAATTTACCAAACATAATTTAACTTAAATAACACGATTCAAAACTTTTGCCTTAAAAATTAATGCTAGTTGCTATTTTTGCTTAGTTTGAATGTATTTCAAGTAATTAAAATTACAGTTTTAGAATGAATTAAGAATAAAAAAGAAAAAAACTATTTCCTTATTTTTAATAACTACTATAAAAAATAAAATAACTAAAATTTTGGAGTTTTTGTTAAATTTAAAAAACATTTTTTTCCTCTAAAAAAAGCGTTATTTTCCTGAACTTCTGAAATATCGAATTCTATATAATAAACATGGGAATCCACTGTACGGTGATTTTGATTAAAGTTATTAAAATTAAATCAAAACAGAGGAATACAGGAGAAATTTAAGAAAGTTTTGCAAGTCATTTGAAATTAGATATAAAGATAGAAGTTAATTTAAAAATTTCTATATAAGAGTTTGAAAAAGTTAAATTTTTATCTCAATCTTTTCTTCTGTCTTGGATTTTGTAATTAATATTTAAACACAAACTTTATTTCGTCACAAGGGATCTATCAACAAAAAACTAACAAAAGTACATTAAAAAATTAATTAAATAAAAATTAATAAAAATATTTGGAAGATAATTATCTCGTTCTACGAGTCAGCGCTTTTCAAACATTCATTTGTGATAATTGCAGGAAATTCAGTTTTATATTTAAGGCTGTTTTAGGCTAATGTCAAAGAATAGGACCCGAATTTGGAACATTTTTCAGATATAAAAATAATGAAAAATTAATATGATATTCTGGTTTCACTATCCTTTAGAGAGCAGCATTCTTTATCATATTTCCCATTTTTAACCAAGTTGATTTATTTTTTTTGATATAAAATGTGAGTTTCATGTTTTTTCTCCTCTATCCATACTGTTAAATAGGCTATGCTTCAACGTATTAAAATAAAAAAAGTATTCATAGAGATTTTTTAAATTTTTAAAAACTCTATATTGTTAAATGAGACATGAGTTATAATATTGCAAGTTTCCATGGAAATTGAAGCATTTTTCTGTCTGAAAATGTGTTTCGCGTTGAGTTCAATCTCTCGTACTTTTACCGAAGACAGCCTTAAGCAGACATAAATACCAGTTTAAATATCATATTTTGATGTTAGTTTTGTTCTAAAATGTGATATAGAGAAAATTGTACAATACCTTTACCCAATATCTGATTCATCTGATTTAAAGTATAAATATTTATAAATAATATCGTTAAATTTAATATGTACATTGTCGGATCCCTCTCTCCCTTTTACGTCGAGTGGAGCAATCCAAATTGACGTCACATTCGATCTAAAGTGCTTTGCACGGGAAATCATTGAGACGGACGATTAACATTAGACGTTCGAGAAAGGCGTTCGCCTTGGTGTTTAATATATCTTTTAATATTTCATCCTTCATTGTGTTCAATAAATCATTTTATCATACTAAGGTTGTAATCATTTTTCCATAAATTTAATGTTAACTTAAAGAAATTACATTACAAGCAAATTAATTAGTTTTTTAATTTTAAATATTAAAAATTCTTTTGAAAGTGCTGAATCATAAATAGGCATTGAGATATATGAATAAGTCCTATCCTATATGAAGTCCTATACGGCACCGCACTAAAGAGTGATACCAGCTCTTGGGATGTACTAGGTCTGCAATGGTAAAAATACCAATCCGCAGCCCATTGGATAAAAAAAAAATATATGAATAAGTTCAATTTATTAACCCGAATTAAGTAAAATATTTCCAGTTACTGATCTTATATATTCATGGAATAAATAATCAAGTTACATTTAAATGCAATTTTAATATTGTCCATTTAATGTACCATGGACCTTTATTTTGATCTGATGTGAAAGTTAAACACATTTCTTCAATTCAAAATATATGAATAAAAGTATGACAAAATATTTCAATATTCGATTGTATACAAAAAAAAAAACTTTTACTTAATAAAAAGCGTTTAAAAAAATTTAAAGATTTCTTATAAGAATTGATGTCAAAACGGCTCCATAAATAAAACTATTTATCATACTATTTTTACCCTAAGTGTAACGAAAAGAATGACAGTTCACAAAATGGACATTGACAAGATTCAGAACTTTTACGCTTAAAATGTATTTAAATCGAATTTTTTTTCTTTACAAAACTGTTATACGAATGACTTTTCCCTTTCTATGGTTTTTTTTGCAGATCTGTTCAGAAAAGGAAAAAAGAAACAGTGCTCGATGGAGAGCATTTTGCATATTCTTATGGATCTGCATGTTTAGCGAATACACAGAAAAAGCTTTTCAATGTCCTCCAAACACAATGCCGCGCTGCTCTCAAAACTTTTCCATGCATCTTTTTTCAATACATCCCAACAATATAAAATAAAACATACATTTCCAATTGATCAAAAGACGAAGCAAAAAATGAAACCATTGCTTTCTAAAGAAAGTGGGAAAAGAATCAAGAAACGATATCTGAATAACAAAGAATCCATATTTTGCAAGCCGTTCTTCTTATGTCAAATTCATTCTTTTTTAGAGCATCTTCAATGCTCTTTGACGAATAGTAGCCATAAATTATCTTTTAAATAGCTTTTGTGCAGATCTTTTCTTTTCTCGTCTCTGGATCACGCAAAAGCTTACTGTTCATTTAATAGCTTAATTTTTAATATATGGTGAGGCAATAATAGCGTGAAAGTAAATATGTTAATAAAAATGTAAGAAAAATCTTTATTGCACGCAATTTACTTTTATAAAAAAAAAAAAAAAGACAAAATTAATTTTGACATTATATTTTACCCTCGAGTTTATATTAGTTTGGCATTGAAATATAGTTTTTTTGTGTGTGTATATATAAATAGGCTGTTACAACATCATTAAGAAGGTATGTTACAAATGACAAATTCTCACGAAAGAAAGATGCTGGAATGCAAATGAGCCCAACCAAACGAAGCAGGAAGGAGAAATAGCATTTCAAACTCCGTGTAAAAGGGAAGTTACTCAGTGGGTTTCTTATTCGGAAACATCGCGTTTGAATTTTTAGTTTTTTTGTGAGAGGATCGTGTTATGCCTCGTATAAGAACGAGAACGCGATTATCAGCACGTGTCGGAATTCCCAAAGCTTCAGGATCAAAGCCTTTGGTAAGTGCGGTTTATTGTTAGGTGATATATCGTATTTATTCGAATCTAAGCCGCACCCTAAATTCTCAGCAGGTTTTTGTGAAAAGTGAGAAAAAGTGTGAAATGGTTTTTCGATATCTAATTTTACAAAACTAAAATAGTTTTCAAAGAAGAACTAATAAGAAGTTAATCATTTACCAGTATTATAAACTTTTAAACACATACAAGAACCTGTAATTATTCTAATTGCCCCATCCAGCGAATTTTCCCCTTCGATTCTAAGCCGCACCCGATTTTCAGTAGCATTACTATTGAAAAAATAGTGCGACTTAGATTTGAATAAATGCGGTAGTTACGCGCATTGGACTGAATCCAACGACTGCTATGTAAATATGGAATGGATGGGTTTAAGAGGTTCATGCTAAATGCCATACTAAATCTCAGCGGTCTCCCACCATTAACACTCGATAGGAGACATGTTATCAGATGTGTTTTGTATGATTGTATAGCCCCATCACGGACTTTGAATCAGAAAATGGGCTTGTTTGATGCACAACAAGTATTCGCGCGAACAGTGGGATTACATCTGGAGCAAGAGATGTCCAAACCGCGACTTTTAAATACTTCCTTTGACACTGCGGTATAGAGACGCGGAGCAAGAGTGGTGCCCCGAACGTCAAAACTGGACACAATCTCAGCATCACTCGATTTTTTCGGACGAATCCTGGTTCTGTGTGCAGTCTCAAGATGGACATATCCGTGTCTGGAGGAAGTGAGTAGAATGCAATGCATGTGGCTTCGTCACGTCATACTGGCCCTGCATATGATATGATGGTAAAATCAGCTATTTTAGAACACAGAATAAACAACTCTTGCTCGCGTTGTAATGACCTGAACAGCCAACGTTACATTTTTCAGATCTGAATCACGGTGGCTATAATCAATCTTTGAGATTTTGAAAAGGCCATTTTTTTTAAATACAAGATAACGCTAGATACCATAATTCCCATTGTTCTATGACCTATCTCGACACTGAAAGTTTTTGACTACTGTCCCCTGGACCCCACGCTCCTTAGATCTCTCACCTATTGAAAACATCTGATCATATATTTCTGAGAACTGGACTGCTACCACTCTAAAGCTAATATGATTGATGAAGTTTGGCACAGATTTGAAGCAACATGGAATGATTTGCCGGTACTTGCCATTCAATCTCATTTCCATTCTATGCTTGACTAGGTTAGAGCTTTTTTAGCTTCCGACGGTGGCAGTTTTGTGTACTAATTTTGGACACTGCATGCCCATAAATATTTACAAATTTAATCATGTTTTATTCCTTTTATTATGTATGCGTGTAATAAGTAAAATTTGCTACTTGCTTCCCTGTAGCAAATTTAATAACCAACGCAAAGTACACATACACACAATAATTCAATTTAAATTATTCCTATGAACAAATTTTGGCTCTTGTTCTCCACTGTGATACCCTATCGTTGTGATTATTTTAGGGTAAAATAATAAAGACCGTAATAGATACAGGAACAAATATCATTTAATTACGTTTACGTTCCACAACACAAGGGGATACAAAAAAACATATATTACAAACCTTTCAGAATACAACTAACAAGTTAAATTAGAAAAAGTAATCCCTCTCTACACACAAGTGTACGCTACATATCTCGAAAAGAATTCCTGGGAAGAGTTTTCCCTTCCCAAAAAGAACGCCACCTGCTGTCGCTAATAGTAAAGTGAAGGTAGCTTTTATATATAGTTGTTACACCACAAAATAAATTTTAGCATATGAACATACAGCCTATAGTTTATAGATGAAAAAAAGAGAAAAAAAAACCCCAATGAATTCATTTTACTTCAAATCTGTTAAGTGAATGCAAGAATTATCATTTTCTGATCCATTTTATTTTCTATCATATATAAATATGGAAATATTTTGAAATACTTAAAAACTCAGAATTTTCTTTGGTAATGTAAGAAAACAGAAAATTTTCGTACTATATCTTCCTATCCCTTTTATTTATAAAATTATCGATAAATGAAAGTTTTAAATGATACACATCTAAAAATGGATACTTAAGAAAAATAAGGGAAGCTTGTGAAAAATACATATTACAATAATAGAATTACTACATCCCTTCTTGCTGCCTCATCAATTCGCATTCTGATTGCTTATCAAAATCGCTCTTTCAGGCATTTTTTAAAAATTTTCGATGAGCCTCATAATTTTGATTAACTGGCAATTGATGAGCTCGACCAGGTACGTCTTAAGACTTCTTGAGGCCCTGGGCCCTACACAAAAGTAGGGCACTCGTATAACCCTTAAAATCAGACAAAATATATAGCATACGTTGTCAAAAACTCATATAAACGATAACTCGAAGAAAATAAATGTGCATGACTTACAAATCACACAAACCGGCTTGACCGACGGCCGCTTTTTGACTGAATGAGTAATGATGGTGTAATGTGATAGGCCTAAGCCTATGCAAGGACTAAGACCATCACATGTAGCTAGTTGACATATTGTGTGAATTTCCTAGTTTTTTGGAGATGTCAACCGGAAAAAAACATTTGACCATTGAAATTATTCGAATCATGATCTTATTAAAGCTTAATCGAGAACGAGATGAGGCCCCCATTGTGGCCGATGCCCTGGCCTAGTTGGCCCATGCCTTAAAACGTTCTTAAAGGGGTAGGTTCATGAATTTCGGCCCCAAACACAATTTTCACTTTTCCCATTTTAATAAAATATGAATTTCTACGCTTCTAATGGTGCAAAAATTATCATTCTACGTGCAGTAGAAGTATTTTTAATAATTTTTTGAAAATGTCTTACCACCTGTTAAAGTCTACTAAATCCATTACTAAAATTCGCTTTTCTCAAAACTAACATTTTTACCATATAAGGAACATTTGTTCCTAAACTACTGCATGTAACAGCTTATAACTTTGCATAATTAATAATTACATTCTAATACATACTTTAAGCGAGGGATTTTTTTCAAAAAAATATTCTGACTTAATTTATAGCATTAAGCATCGTGAAATTTCACTGTATTTGAGAAAAAAAACAGATTTGTGCAAAAAATATTTTTTTAAAAAGTAACTCTAGACATCCCATCCATAAAATCTCTGATTAAGGTATGTATTATGGTTCAAAGAATATTCAGTAAGAAAAATGGGAGATTTTTATTCAATATAATGTTTCTAATTGTTCCTTAAAAATACCTATTTTTAACATTATTGAGATACAGATCCTGTTTCGTGAACCTACCCCCTTAAGCTCGAAACCTGAATTCACTCTCCTATTTCCAGACACCAAGCCAATTGCATTACTCTCTCTACAAGGCTCCAGGACTTGTACTCAGGACTCAACAGATACAACACCTGCTAAAAGTTCGCAATCATGGCCATTCGGTCATCCCAGACCTCATATTCTGCCATTTATACACAATTACATGAATACTATTTTGTCATTCTTATTTAATTAATGCGATTGCTCACTTAATTCCTACAGCATCAATACTTAAAGATTCTGACGTTATTGGTCTCTGACTCCATGTCTCAGATAGCCAAATCAAAAAGAGCGTTTTATGTCAAACGAAAATTATGAGTTCTATTTCCAGTGCAGATGGGGGTGGGAAAAGAGATATAACCAGGGGTAAGTCCTTTGAATCATTCGTGGAGATGTGATGAATCGAGCGTCGTTGGCGGCGCATGGGAGATATTTATTCGATTCCCCGGAATCATTCATGATCTGTAAAAATCGCACATCTCTTCATAATTCTTGCCAGCCAAACTTAATCCTGTCACTAGCACACAAAAGGAAAGATGAATGAACGGGTCATTTATAATTCAAACGGAATGCATTTCCAAGATCTGGCGAACATTACTCTTTGCATGTGATCCATACCAAACACTTTCGCTTGTTTTGCTATGAGGCATTCGGATTGAGTGCTGCAATGGTAAATTTATATTCTGCACAGACGATGCAGAGTGAGATGTAAGAAATGAATTAGAGGCAACACTACAAAAAGAAAAAAAAATGGTGCCAAATAAATGGTGATAGAGCACTGGGATTTTAAATTTACTGAATTAAATTACACATTTTAGTTATTTTGAGATTTATTTATTTATTATTTATTAGTGTCACATCATGAAGCAACACATATGACAGCTGTTAGCGATGGACCTCTAATTTCTTTAAGGCACGAAGACAAAGTTGTTTTGGGAACTTCAGCTAAATTGAAATACCTTAAGGTATCCGACTACCCTAAAATTGTGAATTTTGTCAAAAATGGATAAAAAGTTTTATGGTTTTGTTTCATAGGTCACACACAAACACATCATTAGCTTTTTAAAAATACAAAGTTTATTATTTTTCTTTCATTAGAACAAAAACCACAAGTATTTTATTAAAAGCAGATGCCATTATTTTAAGCAAGATGCCATACTTAAAAATGCATTTTAGCCGAAATGTGTTTTTTTGAAAATTCTCAAAAATTTTTGGAAATAACTACCTGAAATTTTTTGCGTATGTTCTGTATAATAGTAGAAGTGTTTTAACTTTCATATTTATCAATCACTGTTTTATTACAAGATTTACAGTCCCTTATATGAATATAATCACGGTTTTTTAAGAAATTTCATATAATAATTAAGATAAAGTGCTCTAGTTTCTGTAAAAAAATTAAAATATTTCTTATCCTGAAAGTCATTTAAAAAATGAATAACATAGCAACACATCAGAATTTAAAAATTGAAAATTTATTCATTTGTTTGTATAGAATGGGCCCCGTTTATGTTATTTTTTGTAAATTTTTAGCAATTTTGACATTTTAGTAATAATAATTTCTTTTTCTCTTCTTAATTTTAGCATATTTTTCAAATAATGTACTAAGCAAATATAAAAACTACAAAAACAAAATCGCCATACCTCTCTTTTTCTAAAAAAAATGTTGTCACAAGTAGACGGATACCCTTAAAGACCTCTGTACTACATTATACATTGCCACTGGTTTATTACCTTTAACCACTTTTCAAATCATAATTTCAAGTTAATTCTTAATGTTTTATTAAAAACTAATTTAACAATTTTGCATCTTAATGTTAAATTTGAATTATTAAAGAATTTAATCTTAGAAATTAAAAAATAGATCATCACAGATAATTCCCTGAATGAATTAAGATTTTTGAAACAAAATTAAGTCAAAGAAATATTTGTAACTCTGACACTTATAATTTGTAATTTATTTATTTCGTTGGGCCTCATTTAGTTAATAATGAAAAAGAAAACATTTATTTGTTAGAGCTCGAAAAACAACTGCGCATATCAAAGCAATTTCTAAAGTTAAAATCATGATTCACCGGAATATTATTTTTAAAGTACATTTTATTTGATGTAATAAATTTAAAAGCTAAAAAAGTTTTTAAATAAGAAAATACTAAATTAGTTAGAAGAAAGTAAATATTAAGTTACATCAAGGTCCAGGAGAGCTTTCTGATATGAAAACAATTTTTTCTTTCTCCAAAACTAACAATAAGTTGAAAAATGCGAAAGGGAATAAAAATAATCAAAGGAAAAAATTTGTTTTTCAGCTTTTATTGAAAAATAAACTATGACTCTTTCATCTACTAATGCAGTTTTTTTTTACTTTAACTATAAATTAGAATTATTTTATAGAAATCTAAATTATGGTGCAAATATACATTACTTCAAGGTAAAAGGTTTACTTTAATTCGCAATTTCTCATTACAACACAAAAGAAATGTTTTTCAAAATTAAATTCATCTTACAACTTGGAAACTTTGCTCAAGCAGTAATGCTGTGGAAATGAATATTTTAGAGAGATTTTGTGTTAAAGAGAAGTTATTCAAGGTCGATTTACGCATTACACGTACATGAATTTTCATCTTATGGAAGCTTTTCCCATATTGCTCCAAATATGAATTTTTTAAAAAAAATAAAACTACTCTAAATTTTTGCGAATACTCCCAGCAAAATAACAATCTAATGAATGCACATAAAAAATTGTTGATTGTATAATGGTAAAATTTTCATAAAAAATGTTCCTTAAATTTAATTATTTTTAAGAGTACAGAGGTAGGGAAAAATTCTGCGAAAAGTGAACCCCTTAACAAAAATACTATTTACAATTTACAAAAACAAAACAGATAAAAAAAACTTTTATTACTTTAAATGACACATTAAAACTTATTTTATTTCTTAATTTACTAGTATATAATGCTGACTTTTTAAAAATTTAAACCCCTTTTGTTACATTATTCCTTTTACACAAACAGGGGATTCTTTTTCTCGCTCTTGAGAGGTCTTTTGAAAGTATTTTTTAGGTCTTTCGCCCTACAAAAAATCACTGGTTTAGCTAGTCCTGATTGGGCCTCGTATCAAAATTACTTGGGGGCCTTTTCTTGGAAAATGAATGTATAAAAATGATCGCTTTAATAAAACTTATTTGAAAATTTCATAATATAGATCATGTTAGGGCTCCTGTAGTTTGGGGGCCTTGAATTAAAGCTGATATGGAGTTAGCTACGCCCCTGAACCAAATACTCCTGATAATTTACGTCACAACTAAAATGAGAAGGTTAGTACTTTTCACATTCATCTCAAGTGAACTTTATTCTCCAAGTTGAAGTGAAAGAAAATTCAATTTGAAACTTTATGATACAGAGAAAAAAATTAGATAAATAAAAGATTTTTTTAATTCATTTTCAGGTTTTTCTTCGGCACTGTATTATAAAATCATTTTAAGGTATCCGACTATCCCAAAATCGGGAATTTTTTTCAAAAAAATGACAAACTTTTTTATGATATTATTTTTATTAGCTTTGTAAAAATACCAAAATTTTATTTTCCATTTACTAGAGCAAAAAATACAAGTGTTTAAGTAAAAGCAGATGCCATGACTTTTAACAAAATGTCAAACTTTAAATGCGTTTTACTCGAAAAAAGTTTTTTTCGAAAAATTCAAACAGGGCAGCCGCGCGATTGCTCAAAAGGTTTTAAGAAAATTAACTGAAATTTTTTGTGTATGTTCTGTGCAGTAGCGCACACAAAATTTTTTCAAGGATTTTCCATGGTCGAAAGTCCCCAACTCGTATCATACCTCAAGACAACACCAATTGATTCTTCTGATTTTGTCGATTTTTTTAACATAAAATAAATTGTCTATTCCAAGTACTTAATTAAATTTTACGTTATATATATATAGAATTATCATCAATCGAAAAACACTCAAGGGCCTTGGGGGGAGTCCGGACCCCTAGGACACCCCCTTGTGTGCGCCACTGGTTCTGTGTAATAGTAGAAGTGTTTTAATCTTCAGATTTATCAATCACTGTTTTAAAAAAGAATTTACAATCCCTTAGGTGAATATATTCCCTGTTTTTAAAGCAATTTCATAAAGTGCTCTAGTTTTTGTAAAAATTTAAGTATCTCTTATCCTGAAGGTCATTTCTAAAATAAATACCAAAGTAACACACCAAAATTGAAAATTTGAGAATTTATTCATAAAATTTTTCTACAGAATTGTCCCCGTTTATGTAATTTTTTGTAAAGTTTTACTAATGGTTACAAACTTTTAATCCGCATGAATCCATAATCAATTCTGCAAACAACAAGGTCCTGACGCTGTTGATTATTTCTTTGGCATTATTTTGTTCCCGAACTTCAAAATAACTCTTACGTAGCATTTCATAAATTATTACTAAAGAGCATATTTGGATTTGTTTACATATTTAAAAAATGTAAATTGCTTTTTATGACATTACTACCTTGAATACACTAAGCAATTAGTCTTCGTCAAAAAAGGCAATACGGGTATTCAAAACATTCGATTTTCTCATTCACTCTCTCTCTCTGAGCAATCTGTATAAAAAATTAGGTAAGAAGTGGTAAGAAAAAGAAAAAACAAATAATTTTCTGAATGGAAAGAATGAAAGAAAAAAAATCGCTCACCCAGAAAAGAAAATAGAAAGAAATTGAGCGAAAAACGAGTCTGGAAACCTCAAGTTTACTTTAATGGTTAGTTGACAGAAATATTAGACCCATTACAACAGATCACTATAACGAGAAAGATCCAGCTTTGAGGTGTCAAAAACTGCCACGATACTCCATGACATGCTGAGAAAAGTTGACGAACCTGGCATCACGGCCAATAAGTGTTTGGGTCGACAACTAGCCTGACCTCCAGTGGCCACAGGTGTTACTACTCAGTTTCCTTGACTGCGTATTAGATTGTACTAGCTGTCAAGATACTTTCAAGTGCTAGGGTTGACTCGGCTTAATTGCAGACAGAGGAATTGCGGTTTGTTGGATTCGATATATTTCTTTCCTCCTCTTTTTTTTATTCTTAAAGAAACTATTTGGGAAGGTCAAAGGAAGGCGCTAAAAGCTGTATTCTTACTTTGTTTCAAAAGTTATTAAATGAGAATCAGCCGAATACATTAAAAACTAGATTGCTTTTAAGCTCACGCTGACAGTAATAGATGAAATTTTGGCTTGCGCATGGCGTTTAAATGATCATTGATTAATTTTGTAGGTAATTGTTTTTTTAATATGTTCAATCACAGAATTGTGATCCGTTTTTAGTGATCGATCTACATAATTTAGGTATCCGACTACATGCGACAACTTTTTTTTTTCAAAAAAAAAAAAAAAAGGAGATATGAGAATTTTTTAGTTGTTTTTAGATTTGTTTAGTACATTTTAAGAAAAATATGCTAAAATTTAGAAGAGAAAAAAAATTGTTGTTACTAAAATGGGTAAAAATTTACAAAAAAATTACATTGAGGGGGTTCATTCTGTACCAAAAGTTTATGAGCAAATTTTTAATTCTGATGTGTTGCTATGTTATTCATTTTTGAAATGACTTTCTGGATAAGAGATATTTTAATTTTTACAAAAACTAGAGCACATTATCTTAGTTATTATATGAAATTGCTTAAAAAAACAATGATTATATTCCCATAAGGGACTGTAAATTTTGTAATAAAATAGTGATTGATAAATCTGAAGGTTAAAACATTTCTGCTATTATACAGAACAAACGCAAAAAAATTTCAGTTAATTATTTTAAAAACTTTTTTAGTAATTGCTGGCCCAGTTTGAGCATTTTCAAAAAAACTCATTTCGAGTAAAATGCATTTTAAAGTATGACATCTTGCTCAAAATAAAGGCATCTGCTTTTACTAAAACACTGGTAGTTTTTGTTCTAGTGAACGGAAAATAATAAACTTGGTATTTTTATAAAGCTAATAAAATGACCTATAAAATAAAATCACAGAAATTATCAATGTTTGGCAAAATTCACAATTTTAGGGTAGTCGGATACCCTTAAATGAAATATGTGCTTACCTAAAGAGGACTTAGTACCTTTCGAAACCAAAAATTGTACATTTCGACATACTTCTTCGATTCAACATAAATCAATAATTTTTGCATACTCTAATGTTTTTTTTTAAAAAAATTTGTACATAAACAGTTTAAAATTTAAAATACCTAATCAATTTTTGCTTTTAAGTTAATACATTTTTTTAACAACACAAAATATGCACACAAAAATTTTAAAAAAAATTTATTTACTTTCTGTTACCCACAAGATAACTTTTGAAAGATGTACAGTAGAATCTTCATTTATATACCAAACTAAAGCTAAATAATGCCCTTATTCTGTAAACCTCAAAATTTAAATTTCCACCTCTTTTAAAAAATTTAGAAATCATAAAATTTATAATTAGTAATTTTTTTTCATCTATCATGTCATAAAATAAAATCTATTCACCTCCATTAACAGAACTGAGGTTCACAGAATAATAAAGTACAAGTAGAATATCCATATAAAATTTAAGAACTCTACAATCAAATTTTTTTTTAATCTTGCGGGATATTGTGAAAATTATAAACTGAGAAAATCACATTTAAACAATGCATTGTAATTTTACAACAAAATACAATTATTTAATACTTAAAATGCACCCGCCTCATATGTTACACCTTCTATTTCAACAAAATGCTCATGCATGGCTTTTTTTCTCATTCTCAAAGCCCTACGAGCATCTAATGTTGAAGACCTAGATTTGATTTCATATTTCGGCTTCTTTTATTCGAGCATTATCACACTGAAAAGCATAAGAGACAGAAAAAATGCCCTAATTTACAACCCAGATGTTTCATAATATCCAAGCGACCAGCCATTCCATCATTATACATTACTACTGCCTCATTCACTGCAATATCAACTATTCTCTTAGAAGATCCTGATGTTTTAGGGCAGAATTTTCAAACCGTAGGGTTGAAAGGCTCATTTGAATTCCGAGTCTTTCCCCTTAAACATTTTTTCAATAACTTAGGTGCGGATAATTCTGCAAGTATTGGTTTTATTGCATCCATAACAGAGGTTGGCACGTTACTGTTATGTTTGTCTGATGTATTTTCTAAGGATTTCGCCTTTTGATAACTACACCATGAGGACACACTAACCGGGCAGAAGTAATGCCTCGGTTCTTCATCTGTTGAGCGGTAATGGCAATAACTTCTCGATCCCCCCCATAGGAGTCAATTTACATAAAAACAGTATTTATAGAGAATCTCTGTTCATATCAAAAGGAACATGTTTACCAAATTTCAAGTATTTGAATCTAACAGTTCAAAAACAGGATTTTTTTTATCTGTTACGCCCCTCCTTAAGGCTTCACAATTCCCTTGAGGGTCAATTTTCGCAAAAACCCTTTTGTAGTGGACACGTAATCCTTGAAAAGAGCATGCATACTACATTTTTTCAAGTTTGTCGGTCCAGTAGTTCAAAAATGGTTATTTTTTTGTAACGCCCCTTAGGAGTCAAGTTACGCAAAACCCTTTTTGTAATGGACCTCTATTCCATGAAGGGAACGTGCCTACAAAATTTCAAGTTTGTTGGTCCAACAGTTGAAAAGTGGGAATATTTATCTATACTACCCCCCCCCCTAGAGCCCTCGCAACGCCCCTTGAGGGTCAATTTTTGCAAAATACGTTCTTAGCAGATCTCTACTCCATGACAGGAAAATTCCTACCAAATTTCAAGTCTGCACGTCTAATAGTTCAGAAGATATCATGATGAATGAGTGAGTCGCTTTTCTAATTTATATATTTACATAGCTAAGTGTGCATTTTTAAGTATGAAATGAAACATGGTCATTGATTATTCATTACTATTCGAAATACATCGAATGCATTTTTATAGAAAAAGGGTTTGAGTCTTAAATCTGTTAAAAGATAATTTCATCAATTAATCCAGAATTGGTATAAGAAAGAATAAGGTATTTTAATTTCAATACTAATGGTTCTATAACAATTATTTTATTACCTCGTAATGTATGTTGTGCATTCACGGAAATCTTCACTAATGATCCGTTAGTGCCATTCATGACTTAATAATAACTTCAAAGGTACAAATATCCCCCAAAAATTGATTTTTTTACACATATAGTTTCAATATTCATATCTTTTTGCATTATTGTAATTCTGCAATATTTAAATGTAATCTAAGAAACACAAAGATTACAAAACTTATATTCTATTAATGATGCTACATCTTTAATAAAGCAAGTTTAAACTTTTAAACATTGCGATCCAGAACAATTTTTGAGGAAAAAAATCCTATCCATCTTTATTTTAAGGTATCCGACTACTTGGGACAACTTTTTTTTGTTTTAAAAAAAAAATGGAGATATGGGATTTTTTTCCTGGTTTTTTTATTTGTTTAATACATTTTAAGAAAAATATGCTAAAATTAAGAAGATAAAAATAAATTATTATTACTAAAATGGTAAAAAAGGGGTAAAAATTTACAAAAAATAATATAAACGAGGTCCATTTTGAACCAAAAGTTTATGAACAAATTTTCAATTCTGGCGTGTTGCTATGCAATTCATTCTTGAAATGACCTTCAGGGTAAGAGATATTTAAATTTTTACAAAAACTAGAGCACTTTATCTTAGTTATTATATGAAATTGCTTAAAATAACAGTGATTATATTCACATAAGGGACTGTAAATTTTGTAATAAAACAGATTGATAAATCTAAAGGTTAAAACGCTTCTACTATTATTCAGAATATACACAAAAAAAATTTCAGTTAATTATTTTAGCAATCGTTGTTCTTGTTTGAGCACTTTCAGAAACACACACACACACACACACCACACACACACACACACACACACACACACACGCACCCACCACCACACACACCACACACACACACGGAAAGTAATGACATCTGCTTTTACTAAAGCACTTCTAGTTTTTGTTTTAGTGATCGGAAAATAACAAATTTTATAAGGCTAATAAAACGAGAAAAAAATTGTAAATTTTTGGCAAAATTCACAATTTAAGGGTAGTTGGATACCTTAAGGCATTTAAGAAATGATAGTACACATAACTCTATTCAATAACTTATTCTTTGACATTAGTAAAGGGAAAAATCCGCTGTAAATGTGTACTCGGATTTTATGTTAAATTAGTAATATTCTAACAATTAGAAATTTTTGAATAAATTAAACATTTTTTTCCCGAATGCTATTGGAATTATGATATAATTTGAGATGAGGTATTAAAAGAGATAATTTCTGTTTTAAATTATGTTACCTTTCAAATTTTAGTTCATATTGCATTAAATATCAGCAAGAGTAATGATTCTTAAGGAACAAGAATCATATACACTGGTATAAAAATAAATCATTTGGTACCAAAGTGGGTCCTTGTATTATCCTAATGACTACGGCAAAAAAATGAAAGTTTTATGAAATAAAAGAAAAATTTAGTTTTAAAACTCCTTACAAAAATAAATCTTGTTAAACACTGCAGAAATAAAATTGGTTATAAATCAAACGAATCTGAGAGTGATAAAATATTAATACATATTTTATTATTGATAGCTTTGATTTTCCTGAATGTATTTGCTCCAAATTCACAAATTAGGGATTCAGCTTAATTTAACATGCATTAAAAAAATAAGGGTAAATTTAGTAAAGATTGTATAAAGAAGAAGGCTGCGTAAAATTTCGACCACATGTTTATAAGGACGCCCTTTTTTTTTGCCTTTCTAGAATAAATAATTCCTGTTAAAATGAGATACATAATATCATTAGGCTAAAATATGAAGCATAAAAAATTAAGATTTTCTAAATGTACGTTCTTTTTTCTATTTCTTTTTGTATATTTGCTATACTAGACAGTTTAGTATATTATTTTATCAAAAGTTCATGTTGCAGTTAAAAGCGAATTTTACTAAGAACTCAATATTCCTTTCTCGCAATCATCAATGGTTTGTTTTCATTCTTCTTCACTGTTCACTAATTTTTACAGACATGTGACACATTTCACTTCAGTCATGAGCATTTTTATTCTTTATATATTTGGAAAGAATGACTGAATGATTTATGGGTGTGAGTGTTACGTATGGATATGATTTATATGACTGATTATGTTATAACTATATTTGTTAAATATATATGTAAATGATTTACATAATTGATAATATTATGCTTGTATTAGTTATGTACATTTATCATTTTTGCGTTTGATTATGAATGACTAAATTTTGCTAATGTGTTAAGTACGTAGAATTTATAATTTATCAAATTTTACCCCTTGAATATGTATGCCAAAATAATGAAATTTATTCGAATAAAAATGAAAAATTAATCAGTATTTTCAAGGCATAGCGCACAAGGAAATACTTCTCCTGTTATATGAAAAAAGAACATTAACATTTGTAAAGTTCTATAATTAATCATAAGAGTATATGATTTTACGATTCATTTTAGAAATATATAATTCTGTTTAATGTTATATTTTTTTCAGCACTGGATATATTATAAAAGTGACACTGCTATAAAGAAAATAAGAACCAGCTATACAATCACAATTTATTAAAATAAGCAAATAAATACATGTTCTCTTTATTATAATTTGAATACATATCAATAACTGACACATATAAAGAAAATAAGAACCAGTTATACAATTATAATTTATTAAAATAAGCAAATAAATATATGTTCATTTTATTGTAATTTTACTAGCTTTCTAGAATGCCTAGAATATTACAGATTAGCTCAATTACTGATTATTGTTTTAGATAATGTCTATTTCCTTTCCTTGCGTTAAACAGTTCCTTGTTCTTAAATTTAATGAATCTCAATTTGCAAATCATTCTTTAGATTGGATTATTATTTCTCCACATAAATGTAATTCAAATCTGAAAAACTTTTCAAAAGAAATAATAATAATAAAAAAAAAATCGTAACCCACAATGGTAATTACGCTTAATAGATCGGTTTCCGATAAAATTGCATTCGAATAAGAAAATTACTCAAAAACGAGATAACACCTCAGAAGTTTTTCCTATTTACCGCACCAGCCTGCACTTTATAGGAAAGATTTATATCCCACTCTCATCATGTTAATTCATATCCGTTCGACCATTAAAAACTAATCAGACGAACAAGCACATCTGCCGAAGTGAAGTGAAATGGGAAATGGAGATTGAAAGAAAAAAACTGTAAAAAAGAATAGGGTAAAAAAAAAGGAAAAAAGAACAGCTAATCTTTCGCGATTTCTGTATTGAAAGAAAACTTAGTTGTTCGTCGTAGTCGAAAGAGTTCTCTCTTCATTGTGTGAGAGTACGCTTTTCTTTTCACTCTTTTATTTCAATCAGAAGAAAGGTACATAACGATTACGATTATGATGAACGCCCGAAGATGATGAGAAAAGAATATTCTACAGAAGGTTTTCAACCGACGTTAATGACGACGGAATTCTGACGGTTGTGGCAACAGGGGAAAATCATTTTACCAATAATTACATTTTCTTGTCTGCCTTTCCTATTTCTTTTTGTAGACAGATTTATTCAAAGAAGTATGTTCGCTCACAAAATCTTCGTGTATTTTCTTTCGTAATTAAGCCGTGGAAAATTTCAAAATCGCATTTAGATCACTGCTTTTTTTTTCTTTCTGCTCTTTACTCAATTCAAACACTTTTCGTTATTGCGCCCATGAAAAATAATTTTGCATCTGTGCTTTTGCATAACATGAACGAAGAGAAAAAATGAGAAAATAGAAAGAAAAAAAATGTAGACAGAACTCATTTTTAATTTTTTTTCGTTCGTAATGAGTAAAAGACAGGGCTTCAAAAAAAAAAAAAACCTCTAATGATTTTCAGATATCGTAAATACTGCAAGAATTATGATTTTAATGGTCCCTTAATTTGAGTAACTTTGTTTTCTTGCATTCCAGTCGTTTAATTGTTATCTGATTCTTATAAAAAAAATTTTCAAATCATTCCAATCCGTAGGCTTTATTTGTCACTACAGCCGACACAAATAGCTGATATTAATCTTAGAAACATTTAATGAGGCAAAAAAAAATTTAGAGGCAATTAAATACTCGCAAATCGCTCTAAAATGTATAAACTTGACACTTTTATCATTAATTAAGAGTATTTAATAATTGTATTTTTTGTTTAAAATCGTTGTTAGTTCTCATTAACAATTACCGGAAAAAATTAATTATTTTATGTACTATTATGTTTATAAAAAAACTGTAATTTATGTTATCATAATAAATGAAATGGAAAAAAATGATTTAAAAATCACGATTAGAATGTAATTATTAATTTTTTTTATATTTTGAATAATTCCTGCAATAATTTTGGAAAGAACGAGAATATTTTTTTAATGTTTAAATATAAACTATAATCGATTAATAATTACAAATCTTCAAAAAAGGAAAAACTATTAAAATACTGCGAAATTTTGAAAATTGAAGATTTTGCGCTTATATATATACTTTTATTTGTTTATATCACGTAATAACCTCCTAATAGTTTCAATTTATAAAATAGCTACAATTTTTTTAAAAAAATAAGTAATTAAAAATTTAATTTTCAGTATTTCTTGTTTTTAAATAATGATAGAAACAATGGGTGAAATTATCTAAAATTGATACACTTTCTAATATAATAAATTGGACTGATTAATTTCTATTAATTACCTTTATATCGATTATTATTCTACCAAAATAGGAATCTTTATTTGGAATATATTCATTCTTACCTTTATCCATTTTTAAAAAATATTCTGAAGGAATAATTGAAAATCGTCTGAAGTTTTGCTTTTGAATAAAAAGAATTTCCACTATACAACTTCAAAATTTTTCTGTTTACATAAAAAATTGTGTTTCATCTTTATTAAATCTAATCATGATATAATCAATAAAAACAAATATTCAGTTTTGAAATATTTTAAATTCAACAGTGTTGTTTTAGATTTCTTTGGAATCTATTTATTCTGGAGAAAGTTATAAGGACGAATTACGAAATAAATAACATGGCTACCATTTGAGAACTGTTATGTAATTGTCTCAGTGATTTTCTATGGGACCGCAGTTTATAGAACTCTAATTTCTATCATAAAAATGAAAACAATGCTAAAATCTGTTAGATAATGAGTTGAAAAAATTTTTACTTTGCTTTTACAAAGTCCGAATTATATTAAAAACTTCATAAAATGTATGTTAATAAAACAATGTTATACAAAATATTACAAAATTTTACTTTTTTTCATAAATGGCACTGAAATTATGTTTACACTTTAAAAGAATAATTTTAATTTTTAACTTTTTTGTTTTGTTTTTAAATCACTAGAGGAGGATTTTTATTCCTGAAGATGTAAGCAATATTTCCAAAGCCCTTTTAGTGTTATTAAATTTTAGTTTGTGTGTTTGAATGTTTAATTCATTAAGAAATATTTAAAATATTCAAAAAATTTTTAACAGAATTATTTTAAATGATTGTATTTTCCTTCTAAATTTTCAGCATTATGAAGAATTATTACTCAAGTATCAAACATTTCCACGTTTCATTAAAGCCAAAACAAAAGTTTAATTAGTCAATAATGCTGAACAATTTAATTTTTCCTTTTCCAATATAAATTCTGCTTGTTTAATTTTCCCTGCTAACAAATTCAAATTAGAATCATATATAGAGAATGAAAAAAATGTTCCTATCAATGTAAGGCAGAAGTTCTCAAACTTTTTCGTCTCATAGATTCCTTTCCAAGTTTTTCTGTTTGGGATATACTACCTAATATTAATTTTTTGCATATTTATTAACATAAATGTCTTTTTGACAGCTGGTATAGAGCAACTTACTTTAAGAGATTTAAAAATCTAGCAGTAAAGAAGGATAGTATTTGTAACTTAAAAAACATATGTTAATTAATTAAATTAAAATTTAATTAATACATAAAATAAATATTACGTAAAATAACTGAACAACAAACAAATGATTTTAATGAAAGAGATGAATCGGATGCTTCAATAACAAATTTTCAACATTTGGCATCAATCTTGTCAGGTATAACTCAATTTTCTTCTATCAGTATTGTAAAGTTTTTTTTGTTTTTTTTTTGAGATTCACAACTATACTAAATTCCTCACTAGGAAAAGCAATTAAAAACTTTCTCAATATATTTCATAATTCGGGATAAATAACAGGTATATTTTCTTAAAGTCAAAATTTCTGGCATCCATTTCTAAACTTTACTTTAAGATCTTCGTTAGTACCCATCGGATCAGTTCCTCTTGTAATATGAAATTTGTTGTTGAATTTTCAATGAGACCGCATAAATTCATTGTCTACTAAGGCATTACCATATATATATATATATATATATATATATATATAGCAGTAAATAAATTTAAAAAACCTAATAAATCCTAAGAATCTTAAGATCAGACCGAAAGAACCAAATATATATATATAGTCAAAGCACTCTCAAACGTAGTTTCAAAATTTGAATATTAATGAACTATTTTGAAATATTTGAAAAAAAAATGAACTATTAATGTTTGAACGTTGGTTGAAACATAATTTTCCCTGCAGATTGACTGTCACAAGTTAAAAAACTGATAAAATTCGCGATGTATAATATTATACTCTTTTAGTTTAATTCTGGCAAAAAACGCTGAAAGGATAGTCCTTGTTTTAATTAAACTTATGCTGACACCTTGTATCTGTGCAACTTGACCTCCTTAAATTTCGTAAGGAAATATATTAAATAAGTAAAATCTGGTTTCCATTCTCGATTAAGTTTTCTTTTAAAATTGAAGTCGGGATCTGGTTTAACGAGACTCATTATCATAGACCCCCATTTACACTTAATGGAACCCCAAATTATTTTTTCACTGACGTGGACCCCTTACAGATCGTCATAGACCACTTTGGGAATCACTGATACAAAGGAAAACCTATCTGTATTGTATCTGGAGTAGTTTTTAAGCTTTATTTGATAAATGTAAAGCAATACAATGTTGTAATGATGTCCTCAATAAATTACTTCCTCTCAATACAGATTAATATCTTACTTACTATACAGCTTAAAACCAATATAGCTAAAACCTTCAGCCCAATTTTTTCCAAATAAGCAAAAGGAGAGGGATTTTTTTTTACTAATCCTTCTTTTTAGAAGACATTGATCGAGTAAATTCCAAGTTCACCTCGATCCAAGAATGGCCAAGCACGAAATCACTTCACCGATTCTTTCACCTATAAATCAAGAAAATATATGTCTACTATTTCTTACTTCTGAAACAGGAAAGGCGGTGCTACCAATCCACGATACTTGATTTAGCGTGTTGACTCCCTACCCTATTCTACGGATATAGATTACAACAGGGATTTTCATTCTTGTTTCCTCTTCATTCGAGATTTTTTTTCCCTTTTGCACTTCTCCCTATTCTTTTTCGTGCTGATACATATGATGTGATTCATAGATAAATGTCACGATTCTATATTCTATCAATTTCGGAGCAAATATATAGATGTACGTGCCATTCTTTCTACTCTTTCTTTCTTTTTTTCCCTTTCGGAAAATATGTAAGCTACCGATTTGTTAATTTATCAATATTTATCTACTTGAATCTTACAGAAGCAATCTGTTTGCATAGTTAGAAAATATACGAAATTTTGCATCTTGTTCATCTATTACCCGAGGTTATTTATCAGTACTTACGAAAGAATGTAAAATATCTACTGATAATCCATCCTATAGAAATACAGTTGGACCTCCAAATAACAAACCTCAATTTTACGAACTTTTTCCTGGAAAAAAGAACATTTCACTATTTTCTTAAAAGCAGTAAAACACACAGTAGTATAATAGTAGTTATATAATATTAAGTAATACAGTATTATAGTGCATATTTTATTTAACGAACTTTTTCTCTTGTAATTTCATTTTTTTCCTGCCTATTATATATATATTATTATATATATATATATACATTTATTTATATATATATATATATATATACTAGCTGTTACCCGCCCGCTTCGCTGGGTATTTCATGATGTTTTATAAATTTTTACTGCTTATATATATGTATAAATTATTGATATCTAAGTCCTAGCATTAAGAATTCGATTGAATTGAAAAATATACTTATACCTGTAACTGTCACCTGTTGATAAAAAAAAAATGGCAGAACTCATCTAATTTGTATTTTCTAAAAATCTCTAAAATTGAAGCATAGAATGATGTTTGCTCTTTCGTTACTCAAAAACCAAGGGGATTCCCGCAAAACCGATTTTCGGTGGATCTCTACATGGTAAATCGAACATGCAAGCCAAATTTCAAGTCTAAATCTAACAGAAAAAAGCAAAAGTTTTACTATAAATATCCCCGTAATCCCGTTGAGAGCCGTTTTCCAAAATTACCGCTCTTAGCGGATTTCAATTCAACAAAAGAAAAATGCAAACCAAATTTCATTATTATAGTCCTTGTAGCTCGAAAAAAGTAATTTTTTTTGTCAATACGTCCAGTAACCCCCTGCAACCCCCAGAACTTGATTTGCTTAAAATTTATTCTTAGTGGATCCCTATTCAACAAAAAAAACATGCTTAAAAAATTTCAAGTATATGGGTCTAACAATTAAAAACAGGAATTTTTTTCTGTAACTCCTCTTGACCCCTCGCAAACATCTTTGGGGGTCAATTTTCATTTTACTCTTTGTTAGAGGAACTCTATTTCATGAAAGGAACATGCCTACAATTTTTAAGCAGGATGATCAAGTAGTTTAAAAATGGAAATATTTATCGATTACGCCTCTTAATCTCCCGAAATTAAACTTGGTAGTTGATATTCGCGAAACCCATTTTGTAGCGGTTCTCTACTTTACGAAAGGAATCTGCTTATCAAATTTCAAGACTGTACGTCTAACAGTTTAAAACTGGGGATAATTGTCTATAACGCCACTTGAGCCCCGCAACGCCACTTCTGGGTCTGTTTTCACAAAACCCATTTTGTAGGGGAATTGCACTCTATGAAAGGAATCTGCTTATCAAAATTTGAAGACTGTGCGTCCAATTAATTAAAAATGCAAAAAAATTATCAATAACGCCCCTTGAACCCCGCAACACCACCTAGGGGTCGATTTTCACAAAACACATTTTGCAGTGTATTTCTATCCTATGAGAGGAATCTGCTAACCAAATTTCAAGACTGTGAGTCTAATAGTTTAAAAAAAGAAATAATTATTTATATCTGCCCTTAACCCCGCGCAACACCCCTTGGGGGTCAATTTTCTCCAAACCCGTTCTGTAGCGGATATTTACTCCATGAAAGAAACATTCCTACCAATTTTCAAGCAGGTAGGTCAAATAGTTTAAAAACGAAAATATTTATCTCTTACGCCACTTATTCCCCTGCAACGCCACTTAGAGGTCTGTTTTCACAAAACTTTCTTATAGCTGATCTCTATTCTTTGAAAGAAATCTCTTTATCAAATATAAAGACTGTGCGTCTAATAGTTTAAAAATGGAAATAATTATCTATAACGCCCCTTAAGTCCCTGAACGCCACTTGGGGGCAATTTTCACGAAACCCATTTTTAGCGTATCTCTACCCTATGAGAGGAATCTGCTTACTAAGTTTCAAGACTGTACGTCTAATAACTTAAAAATCGGAATTTATAACTCCCCTTAAACCCCCCGCCCCGCAACACCCCTTGGGGTCAATTTTCCCAAAACCCATTTTGTAGCGGATATTTACTCCAGGAAAGAAACTTACCTACCAATTTTCAAGCAGGTAGGTGAAGTAGTTTAAAAACGGATATATTTATCTATTACGCCCCTTAATCCCCCGCAACGCCACTTAGAAGTCTGTTTTCACAAAACCCGTTTTGTAACTGATCATTATTCTACGAAAGGAATCTATATATCAAATTTAAAGAGAGTGCGTCAAATAGTTTAAAAATGGAAATAATTATCTATAACGCCCCTAAGCCCCTGCAACGCCACTTGGGGGTCGATTTTCAGCAAACTCATTTTGTAGCGGATCTCTACTCTCTGAAAGGAATCCGCTTACCCAATTTCAAGATTGTACATCAAGTAGTTTAAACATGGAAACAATTATTATTAAAGCCCTTGCGTTTCGAATTTCGGAAAATTCTTTCTTAGCTGATGTCTACTCTATCAAAGGAACATGTCTACCAAATTTCAAGTCTGTAGGTTGAATAGTTCCAGAGATTTCGTGATTAGTCAGTCAGTCAGTCAGTCAGTCAGTGAGTGAGTCGCTTTTCTCCTTTATATATATAGATACACATTTATATTATATATACATATATAAATATACATTTATATATATATGTATGTACATATTTATATATATATATTATATATATATACACACACATATATATATACATATATATACATAAATGTATATATATACACACATATATATATATATATATATATATTAGACCTAAGCTCCTTAGGGAACATAATTTTTATAATTTCAAATTTTTTTTTTTTGCTTTCTAGAATTGTAACTGTATGTTTTGGAACTTTTCTCTGAGCTATACTACTGAATGTCATCATACCAATTTTCCACCAATAAAGTGAACTTGAAAATTATAGAAAGTTCTTTTCCGTTATAGAGCTCGCTAATACGGAGTCAGTATAGTCAATTGATACTTATGGTCTGCTCCTTATCTTCCTGTTCTGATCTGCTGGTGTTGTACTTGGTTTCGCCTTTGTATTTGAAATAAAACTATATGACCAAAAACGGCTGCTGTTTATTCCACTTATTACAACAACATATCAAGGAACAAATCTCTAAAAAAACTTATTTTTGGCAAACATCAAACAGTTTTCAATGAAATTTTTAGCACACACATGTCTATATAAGGACTTTTTTAAACTTATTATTCGTTGGAAGAGGGTTATTATTTCTTTATAAAATTTTTATAGCTCTTTAATTTAAATATGATTCTAAAAATGGGATTATAATAATAATGAGATATAAAGTGATATTATTAAAACCTTACTTAACATCAAAATGTACAATTCAGAAAAGAACCCATCTTACCTGGCTGTGCAGGTAAGGGATTTGTATAACAACAATTTAATTCAATAAAATATCTTACTAGGACAATTTAGGATCATTGAGGCACATATTTGAACGTAACAAATAGCACACAACATGAAACAAACATAATCACAGTTAAGGAAACAGCAAGACACAAAAGACATAAATCCAAAATTTTAGAATGAAGTTCTGAAATCAATCGTAAAAACCGCCTCACTCGTTTGAACTTCATGTCATTCAATACAGACAGAATGAGCTCAGAGCTTGTACATTAAACATTGGAACTACAACTCCGTTTTCGTGGCTAACTCCGGTTGCTTAGAGGTAGCACGTAATCCCAAGGTTGCGAGTTCGATCCCGGCTGGATGCGAAAATCGTAGGCATGCATCTGCATGATTATGTGGTATGTAAAAGATCACTTGAGTATCAATTTGGCTCTGGTAGTCTCGGAAAAATAGGGAGGGAGAGCCGCCACTGGATGGTACACCACTAAATTGTCTCTCCCTTTTTGATGGATTTGCCGGGTCTACATTTGAGAAAAAAATCAGTTTTTTCTTGTTCATCACAAATGATACATTCTTTATTATCGAAGCACCTCAGGTCTAGATCGTCAACTGTGTCAATGTAAGTAACTTTGAACGAATGAAATGAGACATCATTTTCAGAAGATTAGAAGTTAAAAAGGTCCCATTTAGAATTTAAAGTTTTCAGAGGGTTTGTTGCATTTAGTCAAGCTAACTTTAGCCTTCTTAAACTATCGCTCTTTTATATTATTTTAATTCGAATTATTTTCTCTTTTTTTTTTGTTCAAACATGATTCATTAAAAGAAAGTATAAATGCGTCCCCCCTCCCCAAAGAATCTGAGAATATATATATAATCCTATTCTTTAAATTAGTTAATGAAATCAAAAGGTTTTTTTTTTTAACTCTTGCTTTAATGCAGATTATTTGTAGTTAGTTGTTTTTAGCCGAAAAACTTTTTGTCTTTTCTTATATTTTTTACGTGTAGAGTTTTATATATCTGAGAAAAAATTAGAGTTGTTTCATTCTACTTAAATTATCAATTAAAAGTTCAATTTTTCAAATTTCGCAAAAAAAAAAAAATCTTATTTATTGAATAGAATAATATGATGAGAAATATTATTGCCATTAATTTGTGTATCTTTAATGGAATGTGACTTTATCTATATCTTTAATGGAATGTGACTTTTTCTGTATCTTTAATGGAATTGAATATCCGTATTCAATAGTATTGTCGTGAAAAAGCAGTATACTTCGAGGAAGTTTCAATTCTATTTCACATTCTGCAAAAGTTTCTTAAGATTCTATTCTAACAAACACTTGTTTTTATCAAACCGACTGCACAACCACTACCGCAAAAAGTAATCAGTGTTAAACATTGATATCTATCTCACATTGCAATTCTTTCTTCTTAATGAGCTCGAATTGCCCGATCTCATGCATAACAGCTGCATTTTTCATTTCCCATTAGAGCCAAGTCTAGGTCAGACTTCATGCAATTTCTTTCGGTAGGTAACAAGGCGGACAATTTCAATCATAGAAACCACCACTTTTCCAATCGAAATGAATACTCCCAACCAAGAAGGGCGCAAATAAATAAATAAACTCCAACCCAAAAAGGCGAGAATGGGCCCCACCCCCAGCAAAAAACTGGCGAAGTGGAATTCTAGGGACGAATCCGTTTCCAATCAGACATCTCTGGGTGTTGCAGAGAAGGAAATGAGTTGTCAGTGAAACGCATTAATCAAAACGCACCGAGCCTGATTAATGAAGGAACCTTGTGTGTAGGTTTGAGATTACTTTTGGTCCGCGTATCATGAGATCATTTCATTTCATTTCTTTGCGTAAGGTTTTTTGCCGTTTCTCTCTCTGTGTGTTGGAATCTCGTTGCTCCGCTTCTTCCTACTGTTTTCTCGTTGATATTTTAAGAATATTTGTTTTTGTCCTCCATATCCCCAGATGCTGGGTTTGATTAACGATTATACGTACGAAGCGCAGCGGTTTTGACTGAGTTGGATTAATAACTTACGAAGTCTCTCTAAATAGAACGTAGATTTGCGCTACTGCAAGCATTTATTTGTAAATGAATTATAATTGGAAATGAAAGCAATTTGCTAGAGGTGTCAAGTCTTGTAATGATGAATCTTATGAAATTATTTTTACTCGCCAGAAAGTGGTTTAACATAAATTAAAATTCAGGTTTTAAGTTGTATTAAAACATAGATCATGTGTATACAGGCTTTTTATTAAGAGATGAAAACGATCATTAATCTAGTCAAAAATGTAACCAAACAGTTGAAAAATAGTTTAAATAAGCCTATGA